>JAJOLY010000013.1:0-250000 GCA_023968675.1 Taenia pisiformis | reverse complement strand
CATAAAAATTAGACCAAATCGGTAAAAGGGAATAAATGAAACATATCAGCATTAGTTTAGGGCAGGTTTTATAACGAATAGTGAACGACTTACAAAATATCCCCTATGAAAAGCATTACATAGTCTTAGAACACGCAAATGTGGCGCATTTTCCTTTCCCCATCGTGGTCCATAAATCGGTCGAAACTAAGGTTACATGGAATCGTCAGACGTCATCAATAGGATCAAGACCAAGCTCTACTTTCAACCATAAATGGATCACACTAGCCGGAAACTGGGATCCTGGTTTCTGCTATTAAAAAATTGACAACGTTTTGATGGCTGACCGAGAAAGAGCAGGGTGCGGTTCTGGAAAAAGAAAAGCATATCATAGTTGCCTTCTTGCCTGGCAGAGTGAAAACTTTATTTAATAAAGTCACACCTCTAGTATATGGTAAGGTCAATCCAATGGAGTCTACTTTGGACTTGATGATAGCCGTGTAACTATTCGTGCATAGATAGTGAAAATTCTTTAACGTTCTTTCCTCTTGTGGTGACACAGGATGAAGGGGAGTGTCTTTTCCTTTCGCGGCCCATCATGTCGCCAATAAACCTTTATGCGCATTTTTAAAGCTGAGGGCTTCATGACGCAGGCAGTGTAAAACTGCAAAACTGTTGCTTTGCCGAATGACTCACAGAGGAAGTTTTTCAGTGCTATTTAGTTTTATCTAAGGCCTAAATAAGATTGCGCAAGTGGCAATGACAAAACTATTAAGGCGATGATTTTATTACTTTTTTTAATGTTCCGCAGTTAGTGCGATAATTGATTTGCGTGTGCGTTAACTTTCACGTGGTCGTTTGGTTTTTCTGGAGTAATTTAAGTTGGTTTTATTGCCTTCGTTAAGCTATATAAAACCATTACTGTGGCTTACACTTCAGTAATGCTTCATTTACATCGTATCCAATCTGCTCCCTGTTTCTCTGTGGCGCGTTCATTCACTCTGGTTATGGCGAGCATTTCTTGGTTTCATAGACTGTTTTCAGACCGATAACCTACTGTCTTTTCTTCTGAAACCCAACGATTTGCACAGACATTTGTTCTATTTCGGCCATGAAGTGGATCTTTCTGTCCTTTTAGGAAGTTCTGTTTTGTTATAGGTTCATTTCGTTTTTATGCGTTGTGATGCAGTCATTGAGAACGTTTTCATGGATGTGCTTCTCCCGGAACCGTCTGAATAAACGTTATAAAACCTACTCTTACGATCCATCTTATATCGTAGGTTGTAGTCGCACTTTACTCTTTCAACGCTAGCGCCGCAAACCCTCAATTCCGCTTTTCTCCAAGCTCCAGTTTTGCCTCAAGGGCTATGATTTTCCCACTTTGGAAAAGTACGAAAGGTATTTAATCAAAGCCTTGAGGCGCTGGGTAAGCTCTGTAGACTCGTAAGTCTTCTTAGTCTTCAATGCCTGCTTGCGAAGCGTATGAATGTATAGCTTTCTTTTTGCCCCTTCAGCTTTCCACTGCCGCCAACGAAGACCTTATACAAGGTTTATCACCCGAACTCAACCCAAGTTAGAAATGAGTTTGATTTGAGCCACTACTGTCGAATTGTTTACGCCGAGAACATAAGAACTGTGGATCTTCCTATTATTTTTGATCTGATGCAGCAAAATCTCCCTGAGGGAATTGAGCTCGTAATTGAAGAAGTACGTTCTTGTATGTAGTATTTGTGACTCGATTTCCAATAATTTATCAAGCAACCCCCTGTTTTCCGTTGAGGCATTTCTGATGAAAGGAGGTCTTAAAGACGCATGCCTGAATACCAACTAATTCTGATTGTTTGGTTACTGAATGTCTTTGAACTACATTCCCTTTATTTCAGTTCGACCCACGCTCGGAAGAGGAACGGTACGTGGCAAACCTGGAGATTGAAACATTGCAAGGGGAACTGACCAAACTAACCACGAAATAAAGCCAACTTGTGCTAATGCGCATACATTCACACCATGGACGACTCTGAGCTTGTACAGCATCTAGTGAGCTGACGCCCCAGCGCACACACCATTGCTCAATCAGTTTTGAATGAAGGTGTTAACAGACGTGCCTGTGGACCGACGCACGCTTAAGGTATTCTCTCCCACCATTTTGTGTGTCCACTTTCCGCTGGTGATTGGCTCTGCAAAGATGCCATGATTCACGTTCCACATCTCTAATGTTCCACTAGCGGGGGAAAGCAACATTAAATTGCATTCATCCGACCTCGATTGTGAATGTTTTTGGGTTATTGAACAGTGATTTAGCAACAAATAGCTAGCTGAACGCTTCTGTTTCGATCAAATCTCACCAATAACAAACTGGAGGCGGTCAGTTTACTACTTTCGTGAGTCCAAGAACTCGTGCTTCAATAGCACGCCTTCGAATCACTTCGTAGATTGACAGCCTCACACTGCACAAAGACATGGGGAGTTTCGAGACCATCACAGGTAATGGCAAGGTGCATTCAACTTGGTGATTGGGAATCCACAGCTACTATTGTGCTAGGTTTTGTACACGAGTAATATTAAGGTAGGTTTCTCAACCTAGGGGTGGTCTTTCCCGGGAACAACAGTGCCTTTTGCATCGATAATAGGCTTCTTGGTTCGAGCTGTGATGTCGTAGGCGAAGGTCTTTGGGACTGCACCCATTCCTGCCTTCTGCCAGCGTTCCGCGTCAGTCCGTTCCCGAGCCTCCAGCTCCGCGAGGAGCCGCGAATTGCTCATTGCTACAACAGACATTCAGTTGCAACTGAAGCGGCTGACAAAACGGAAAATTTGCAATTCGAGACTCCTATTTTTGTGTCTGAAATTGCAGTCTAGGACAAAGGCGAGTCTACTTTCTTGCGCATAGTACTAGTACCATTTGAGGCGAATGGAAAAAAAACAGAACGCCAAACGCACACTCTTTGAAGCCCTCAACAAACCCTTTCTTTTTTCCCAGTTGTGGTGGAGAATAGACTTTTTCGGGGAACTTTAGGTACGTCCTTACAGATTTGGTACGCAGTATAAGAGCTTGTGAAATTGATATCGAGTTGCTGATTGACCAATACCAAAGAAGCGCCTAGGGAAAAAGGTAGTACGGCTAGTAGTTGGAAGTCATGGCGAAAATCCTCAGTGACAGAATCGATGGGCTCACCGAAGGCATGTGCATGATCATGAAGAAACCCACTACTGGGAAGATGCGCATGGCAAGTCGGGTACCCGGTGCAAGCTCCTTAGAAGACACATCGGCCCCAAACTACAGTAGAACGTATGTTGCCAGTTTAGTGTTTATTCCTATTCCTACTAATCACATTAGGAATCAAATTGTATGCATCAAATTCGACAGTTCAGTGATTAAATGCATGAACTGCAGATAAACAGAAAGGACTGACAAATAGAAACTACTTAAGCAATGAGCCGGTTTAATGAGGGAATGAAGTAAACCAGTTATATGACGTACCTCAAACATTAAGAAAATAGATGACATGCTGTATAGCGGGAGGATATAGAAGGGGTCGCAAACAGTCAGATCAGCAAACCAGCCAAGTCCTCCAGTCCGAAGGCTCTCCACCGGCAGCTGGGCCATTCCTCGAAGACCGGCAAAAACAGAGAGGAAAATCGGAACCTAAAATTAAAAAATTCTAGTAGAGATCCTCATGTCTGCAGAGAGTAGTAAAATGACTCAACGCGTACTTGGATAAAAACGAGGCTCATGCTGCTGAGTGGATTGACGTCGTTATTTTTCATCAAGTGCTGCATTTCTTGGGAAACCTTCATCACTAAGTGAAGAGGAATTTAAAGGCTTATAAAGGAATGCCCTGTGATAAGTAAGGTTAGGAAAAAAGCCTTACTTTCAATGTAGTCTGAAGTTACCCGGGCTCTTGTCATGCGATTTTGTAGAGCGTGTATCTGCGGCATGACATTTGTGTATGATGCAAGTTTTCGACGTTGCTTAATCACGAACGGAATTAGGCAGAGGCGAATGACAACGGTGGCTAAATGCAATCACGCAAATAATAGGTACAATTCAAGGAAACTGCGCAAGACCTACTGACAAGTATTCAAATGATCCCAAGAAAACGCACAAATTATAGATTACCCCGTTAATGCACATATCAGTGTTCAAAATAAACCAACTTATAAATAAATACCTACTTGTCGCAATAGCGGCCCACCATGGCAGATCTAGATTCACGTGTAAAAACTCAAGGACCGCTTGGTACCAACCAGACGGCCAGTAGCTATTAAGGCCAAGAGAAGCGAATGTTGGTTCACCAAGAGCATTGAGAGCGGAAGCCGTGTCTTCAACGGGCGGCATGTGGGGTATGTCTGGAATTTTATCCGAGGCACAAGTAGCCAACAGAGGGAACGGAACAACGTACTTCGCATGTTTAGTACTATTGCAAGAGGTTATGGTCCGAGAAAGCCTGGATAATGTCGTATATTGTAAAAAATTAGATGTAAACCGGGTCAGCAAAGTATCAGCTGTGCGAACATATGCCATGGGCGCCTGAGCAGTGTAAGGCAGGATTAATAGTTTGCCAAGGGCATTGCAGATGAAAAAGGCATGCAGCCAATCAGAAACAGAAGAAGGGAAGTAGCCGCTTCGGCATTTACGATGAGTGTCTTCAAATTATCTAAGCTGGGATTTTACATGATGTACATACCATCAGTCGTATTAAAGAATAAGAATAAATCGCAGCAAAGAAGAAAACTATTGGGAGAATGTCATTGTGGGTAGACTCAAAAATGTGCACTCTGGTCTGCTTAAGAAAACGTTTAACATGCTTGATAAAATTATTTTTAAGTAGCTGGGGGCTTTGTACACTAGTGGTTAGGAACATCATTCAAGGAGAAAGCGTGCTATGTACACACACTGAGTCGCCTTCAATAAGACAGGTCGAAACATGGGGCAGAATACATATGTAGTGTTTTGTTTCTTTGGACCGTTGGTTGGTCCGACACATTAGTGGCGGCTACCATTAAGCTAGCTGCGCAGGCTGGTCTGCCAGCCATGCCAGCAATTCCTTTCCTTTCCGCCTAGAATACACGTATTCTGACCCACGCCTAGCCTTCTCTCCGTCTTTTAGGGATGCTCGGGGTGCTACATGTATAAGTATATTTATAAACATTCAACAGATAGAAGAAATGTATTCGTTTGCATCGCCTAGAATCCAGCTTATACGCTCAAGCCAATGTAGCCATCTGAGCTTCGGAAAGCAAACTATTAGTTTAAAAATAAGATCAGAATAGAAATAGTGTAGTGTTTCCAGCAACCCTAGAGGACGAAAGAAGACTAGGCATAGAATAGAATACATGTGTTCAAGATAAGGAGGAAAGGGCCTGTTTACATTGCGAGAAGACCAGCCCAAGCCGCCAGGCCCAAGATAGCCGCCCCAATTGTGTGAGACCATCCAAGAGTCAAAACAAACTAATCACTATAAATATCTCTACAACTTTAGTTATTACAACCCCGCAGAAGGTGTTAATCTGCCGCAGATGCTTCACCTGATAGTACTATGTAGCACTTTACATTTGCTGGGCTCATGGTTTCAGATAAGGGCAATCGGTTGGTAGCATTAATCTAGCTAACTTAACTAACTTAACAGCTATGACAGGAACATTAAACCTTCTCTATCGCTGAACATGAATATGGAATCTCGTTTGCCTTGACTACCATCTTCAGTTTCTAAGCTAGCTGTGTTCCCTTAGCGACGCAGGATAGCCTTCGCCACAATAGCTCTACGTCCTTCTGATTACCAAATATGCGCACTTATACCCTTCCAAATTCTGACACTCAATTTCTTTTTAAAGGAGCAAACACCTTAATCCTCGCAAGAGATTGACACGTTTTGTTGATCGCTCGACCCCGAGTCGTAAGTCTTTGTTTGTTTGGACTGTCGTTTGAGGGTGGTGCTTTTGACCCAACTGAATGGGCTGGCCCCTCGGCCAAGATAGCAGGTCCATTGCTTCCTTTCTTTAATATGCACTCCGCCTTAGACGCTACGACCTTTATAAATGCAATTACTTGAATATCCAACTATCTTCAACACGTGAGCTGAATTCTGGGCTGCGCAATGAGCGTCACCTCCAATCTGTTGAAAAGAATGCATGCCATGCCTAACCACTATCCAGTCAAAGTTCTTATGAACGCCTTGGTTCACTATGCTGGTGGGTTGCTAAATATGGTTGGAATGTCATTTCACTAGTTAATAAACGTCATCAAATTTAATTCTCGACTATTTGTAGGACGTTCGCCCTTTTCATCGCTTCCTCAGTAATCGTTATTAGCATGAAAAGGCTCTGGCTTCTTCAACATCTTTAAGTTAAGTGAGCAGTACAGATTGGGGCTAGGCAGCTAGTCAGTGTACACAGAACCGGTGCCGCTCTCCTCGGTACCGCCACACTGGTCGACCACGGTGTTCAAAGCCATTTCGTGCCACTCACCTACAAAGTACAATGAAAAAACGCACATATTACACTATTTAGTAGGTTTGAGCCTAATTTTTAATTGCTCTTCTTTCCAACATTGTTAATCGCAAAGAGAATTTCAGACCACTCGAGAATAACAGCTTTAATATAATTTTATATAATTAGTACAACTAGATCTTAACTGCTTATATTTACCTTTATGTACAATTTGCTTTCCCTAAAATAAAGTGATGTAGACTTACCATGATCATAATTTATTTTACTGATGGCCTTAGGTCATTCGACTAATTAGCCTGACTGACAATCCGGGTCGTCGCGGTGCACATACAATGCGTAAGGGTCGGGGTAATGAACCTCTACGTCCAGAGCAACTTCAAACGATTAAAGAACATAAATATGCCTCAAGAGGGTCCTCGATTTCTGAAAGATACCTTCAAGTGTTTTGGTGTAGTCTAGTTCCTTATATTCCCAAATGCATCGCCCCCAACACGTTGACTCTCACGGGGTTGATTATAAATTCAGTCAGTGTCCTAATCTTGCTTTATTACAGCCCTGACCTTAAGTCGGAGGTGGGTTTCTTTAGTTGGAGACACTAGTTTCAGGTACCGTCGTGGTCGCTTGTGCTTGCTGCTTTATGCGTTTTCATATACCAAACTCTTGATGCGTTGGATGGCAAACATGCTCGCCAAACTAATACGGTTACTCCCCTTGGAGAGTTATTTGATCACGGCTGTGATGCGGTTGCCTCGGGTAGGGTTATCTGCCACTGTCCTTATTAATTTTAGTTTTTGTTCCTCTGTGCTTGTGCGTCACTGTGGGAATCGGGACGCATCCTCTTATAGTGTTCATCCAATTCTTCACATTCATTGCGCTTTTTTACATGGCTCATTGGCAGTGTTATATAACTGGATACCTGGAGTTTGGGAGGTAAGTGTATCCCAACTTTTTTCCATCGTTAGACTCGATGTAACCGAGGGACAAATTGGCGTTATGCTAGCCCTTCTCTGGACAGCCGTATTTGGTGTGGGATTTTGGAGTAATCGCGTAAGTGGTCAATATTTTGTTGCATTCTCTTAGTATAGTTTCATCTGCAAACGTGAACGTCGCTGTTCATTTTGCAGGTTCCAATCATTGGAATGCCGCTTAAATATGTACCCTTTCTAGTGATTTCAACGGTAGCGATTATAAACATCTCTCACTTCTTTTCAATAATATCACAAGGTGGAGCTGGCAAGGCGGGCACAACTGTTGCTGTAAGTTCCTTCTAAACTTTTCTGAATTGTGACTCATTATTTTCACTTTGTTGGATATGCATTGTTTAATCTGTGTCCCTTCCCTAGTACACAATAATAGCTCAACTTAGGTATATTTGGGTGTATCTTTGAAACTCATCTTGGCTCTTATGAACCCCCTAGCACAAGAACTGGATTCCTCTTTTTTTCTCCTTAAGCATTTGTGAACTCCATCAGACCTCATTTTAAACGGTCCCAACCAAAAATAAGGTTAAATACCAAAAGCATAATTTGTGGCGCGCTTTCCATTTGACAATATCAGTGCATTACCTTGCCCTATATCTTGAAGCATGGTTACCCTGAATTATCGCTGGACGCTGATTGCAGTTACAACTATTCTTTGCACATATTAATTTCTTTGTCACCCTTTTACTATCATGCTGCTGATTAAATCTACTTCATAGCGCGATGGAAGTGGGAAATGTAAAAAAAAATAGACAACTGTCTTTTATGTTTTCCCGAGTAAAGTGGTGTAGGATAGTAATTATTTGTTTTAACGGTTCTGGATATTTGGTTTTTTTCTCGCGCTGGTGCCTTGCATGTTAATCAGTCAACATTCTTTGTGTAAGTAACCTATGAACTACTCTGCTCCACTACACAATGTTGATAGATCGTTATTATTGTCATAAGCATGGCGAATGTGTTTGTACGTGAATTGCACTTGCAAATCAAACCCTGTTTTGGGAAGTTACGCTCCTTATATGGAGCAACATTTGCTATGCGTGTTAGGCCCTTCTCTCCTCAGTGTTTTCGAAGAGTACTCACCTAAGGCGCGTTCCATCGCATTGGGTACTTATTTGGTTGAGGCGGATGCGCAACCAGGGCCGCCTGCTGATAATCACCGTGTAGAAGTAAATTAAAGCTATAAGAATGGGTATCTCTGTGTGTAGGTTCGTTCTAGACCTACGTGTTTGGATAAGTGACAAATCAAGTGTTACTGAGTACCAGTGCCCATCCTCACTGTTAACTCTGGTAACTTGGTTCATCACCTCCCTTCAACCGTGCGTCCTCGAAATGGAATCGCTGAACATTCACTTTATTTTGTGCCTTACACAGCTTCTTGCACAGACCTTATTGATTGCTCCCTAATAAACATTACCATTGTGGCGGTCAAGGGCATTGTGTTGTCTCCTAGGGTTTCTCTTTTTATCAATATGCCTTACGATCCTCATTGGCTATTTTACACCAGCAGCTATATGCTTCGTAACACTTTCGCTTCTTTCAGAATACCAGCGTTCTCTTCCCGGCATTTCCGTTCGGTTTGGTCTTATTTTTGGCAATAATGGTTGCAGTTCGCTCGCCATTGCATCTGTACACAAACCATCTCGTCCTCTTTCTTACAACCTTCGGATTTGTCGCTGTCAAGGTCATTTTGAAGCTTGTGGTATGTTCCCTTCTTTGCTTTTGTTCGTTCACCATATGCCTTGAATCAGCCCACATGTTCTTCTGGAGAAACTACACGTTGTGAATATGTTTAATCTTATATTTCGTTTCCAGAGCCAATGGGAAGATATAGCTCAAAATTATCTACCTCATAAATCAAATTCTTCTGAATTAGTCTTTACTTCAACTTGTGAAACAAAATGTTTGCCGTTGACTGAATCACTTGGCTGCATGTGTGCCTAAAGTTCATTCCGTGGTTAGTTCTCATAAAGGCTGAAGTCATGCGAGCCTGGTCAGGTGGCATATTTTTGACAGCCGCCAGAGCTCAATGCGTGTTGTGACCCCGCATCCTTGCTCACGCTCTCAGCTCACATCGCGTGGGGCGGGTCCGTAGGTACACGTGCACTGGGCTGTTGATAAGACCCTGTAGTTATCAAACGGGCTTGAAAGTGGTCTAATGTTTACCCCCCCCCCTCCCCATCTTTCGGCTGCCCTGTTATCACTATTTCTGGTAGAGTATTCTTGTTTGGTAGTCAAAATCGCATACTTATTTTATTTAAGTGGTTCTTTGTTAAGCCAAATTCTAAGCCTCGTTTTGAATTTCGTGATGTCCTATAGAAATTCTTGGTCCCCAAATAATTGTTTTGCACTTAAGCCGCTAGTTGGGTTGCCATTGTGCTGAATTTGATTAGAAAGGCCATGGTAACAAAGTTGGATCTTATTACTTAGTTTCCGTGGTTGTTGAGCAAATGATTTGCTCAATTCAACGCTGCTTTCTTTTATCTTTTTGGATGAATGCAGTACACTTTCAGTGATGCTTATGTATTTTTTGAAGTTTTTCGAGTTAGCGTAGGGTGATAATGCACCTGTAAGCACTACTAAGTGAACGAATTCGCGACTCCAATGAAACTATATTAACGAATTTTCATGCGATTTTTGAGCTTAAAGTTTCGGTTGAAACCTATTACTGTCGCCAACCCTGCCAACTCTTGTTAGCGCTCTCTGCCCCGGCGAATGCTTTTCCCCTTGGACCAAAGTGCACTTTTGTTTATTTCATACGATTTCGTTTCTCCCCTTTCCAAAATGCACGGAAATGTGTCTAACATTCTGAAACTCAGCCATTTGTTAGAATTATTTTAATGAAACGCAGCCTTTTCAGGCAAACGGTCCAAAGGTTGCACAAAAGTACACCAATCTTACGAGCGTACTTCCTAAGACCGATCCTCGTGCCTTATTAGATGCGGACGGAGTGATTTGAGTTTTGCCGAGGTATGCTTTGCAGGCAGATTTCTTCTTGCCTGCAATTTCAGGCTAAAGTGCTACGCTCCAGCGTGAGAAGAGAAACTCGGTCACCGTCTTTTTTACAAATATGAGTAAATTTTACTGGGTTCATTTGTAATAATTCATTAGAGAACCTCACTAATGTATTTTGACTGTTTCATGCTACGTTTTTCATTGGATTTGCTTCTGTGGCTGTTTAAGTTTCTCTTTACGCATGCTCTTGTCACCCTCATACGTTTGGAATTGCCCATCAGCCATTCCCTTCTGTCGCGACCTGTGAGGAACCACAATTCGACACGCTGTGCAAATAAGTCACGGAAACTTGTGCATGCAATTGACAGATTGAGCGTTTGGTCTTTTGGCTGACCTGATGTGGAACGTTGAAGGTGACCTTCTATGATCAAGTGGTGTCAGTTCCATAAAATGTCAGGAAAGTAGGGGATTTAGTACCACATTTGGAGAGCTTATACCTCACTAAGACGGTGTCACTTTGACGACTTGGCCGTTTAGCGCCTTGTTTTCTCATCGTTTTTAAATTTATGCTTTATTCAAGCTCAGAGCTTTGAAGGAGTAAAATTGAGGGTTTTGAGTCTCCCTTAAAGTAATATGCTAGAGATTTACTACAATTGAAGTCACCGGCATTACCCTATAACTCTGGCAGATGAATGCCTCATTTGTGGGATTAGACAAACACTTAGTTTTCTTACTGCACATCGAGGCAGTGGGTTCTTTCATGTTGCTGTTTATTTCAGGTTGATCACATGTCAAAAAGTGAGATGACGCTAATAGACTCAGTCCTGGTCGGTCCATTTGCCCTTTTCTTCAATCAGTACTTCAACTGTCCAATTCCGGAGTCGTTTGTGCTCTGGTGCTGCTGTGTAAGTTTCCTACAGTTAGGATGATCATGGTCAATTTGGAATAATTGCCAACCCTCCTCAGTATAAGAAATGACCACCACGTACACACGAAATGGCAGTGTTTTTACAGAACTAATGGGTGCAGGCAAACAGACTTGTGCGTTCTTTACTACTTCTAATGTTTTTACAATGAAGTTCCGCTATTATTACATGGAGCCTACAATTTTCCATGTGAATAATTTCGAAATCGGAGCTTTATTATTCTAATTTTGGTTGCATAAAGTGGGTACTCTCTGTCCATGTTTTCATGCTTTCTGCAAATAGATCCTCGCTGTTGCTGATGTGCTGCTCTACTCCTCGAATGTTTGCATACAGATAGCAGATTATCTTAACATCTACATATTTCGGGTGGGTAAGCCGCCTGTGGTTATGGTGCGGCAGTCGCTGCAGTCGCAACAGCATCAGCAGCAACTGGATGTGAATGCCGGTTTCCCGGTATCTGCTTCATCAGTCCGACCCTCCCACTACCAGCGCTCTAGGTGGGGGCCACACTAGCTCAAGTGGCCAGCCGACGTCCCACAATTATTTGTATAGCCCTTTCACCCCTCACTCCCTTTGCTACACTTCCTCTTCCCTCAGGAACGCGTTCTTTTCGGTGCCTCCTCGGTGCCCTCGATATCAATGCGATACGTGACCTCTCACCGCTTGCGGCTTGTGGTGTTACTGCTTACCTTGCTTTTGGGCTGGGAGATGAGTGGGAAATGTATTTGTTATCTACAGCGAGGCAGATTGTTGTATACGAATATGCTGTGTATGGTTTGATGAGCTAACACATTCGCCATTGTCTTCGTACTTGTGATGTCTTGATTTACTTATCCGTTCTACAAATGTGTGGTTTCGGTTGGACTAGGGTATGTCGTTGGGCGTAAAACTGAAGAGTAATGATTCTACCACCTCACTTTCTTGGCGGCGACGGCATGGGTGGAAGCAATGCCTCACCTATGGCGATCCAGTTTCCTATAGCTCCAGCGGCATTTGTAGCGATTGCTGGCGCTCTTAAAGCTCTGGATGATGCACTCTGTGGAATACCAAAACTTCTTAGTCCGGATGATGCACTTCAACGTCGTCATGTATCGATGACGTTTAGTCTAGTAGTGTTGCGTGGAACTGTCAATATTGGTTTTATTTAAACGTAGCACACAAACCTAATGTAAATACACTAATCTGCCGTTAGGTTTCGCCTCCACTTAACGTACGGTTACCGAACCACCTCGACACGTCTCTCAATTGTTAAAACCCAAAGTGACTGTTAAACATCTTGATTTCAATGGACACAACACACAAGTGACGGTGTTCATTCCTTAAGTTTACAGCAGTCTTCAGTATTCACTGGAGTGAACGTTTGTAGCCCATGCGCTCATATTTCAACTTGGTAGTGACATGATTTGGGATTTTTTGCCTATGGAGACTAACCCACTACTCTATGGATCCTTAGCCCCTTCAAGCATTAGCTGAATACTTCCCTCCAACCACTTCCCGGCTTATTATAAAGTTGGTCGAGACTCAATGCGGCATGGCACATTATTCTGGACAGTGCATGAATCACAAAACACATTTAAATAATCATTTAGAAAATGTATGATAATCACATGATGTAGCTTAATTACAAATTCCACACCACATGCAAAGAAGCATGCAGTACCTCCTATTTCGCTCGAATTCGCTTGAAGAAGTGTGAAGGGGCACGAAGGTGTCACTAAGACCCAAATAGACTCTCTCGGGATGGTCATACCACAGAGTGAATGTGTAACCTACACCTAATGTTTTCGCCCTTTTTGGCACAGTACCTATCTTCCACCTGAGTACCATTTTAGATTTGCTTAGGAAATATTTGCAGTACATGCAGCTAGTAGAGCTGTGGAAAGAGTATAACTTTCAATTAATTATCGCTGTTGACTAGACGCCTGCTCTAATGGCTCAAGTCTGGCGCTACTCGCATTGCCAAAAGTATACTTTCAGAGCACTAGACTGGAGTAACTGCGAAAGCTAAGTTACCTCCTTAATTTCCTTATTAAAATTCGCTACAAATTCTGCTTGTTGGAAAGGACACCCTTCATCTGTGCCGGGAAAACATTACGTCCAAGGCCCTCTCAGAAGGCAAGTAGGCCAGAGTAATGTAGAACACTACGTAACACCGACATGCGGGAAACAGGTAGCCACCGGTTGGTTTGAAGGCAAAACCTTATGAAAGACCAGACTGAGGACCAAAGTTCCATTGTAGCTGTAATATTTGTGTTCTTTGAAACGTGCTTTACAGGTGAGTGGCAGGAAAGGAACTCGAGCGCGATTGTGGAGCAACATGATGATACCGTGGGTCGTCGCACACACACTAAACAAACAGATTGATTTTCAAGTCCCGATCCGTACTCTAGTATTTAAACTAAAGATGTCCAAGAAACCCGAGCCTTCTAATAGTAAAGGGGGTCAACGGGACAGTGAGAGAAAGGAAGAACGTCCAACAGTAGTCATTTAGTTAAATGATTCCTATAGTGTATCAATACAACAAAAAACGATGTCCTGGCGTTTTAGAAGATGTGTCTTGTTATCTGTTTCTAACTTTTGGTTAAAAAATACTTTTCTACGTTCCACAGGCCCAGAGTATGAATGGCCAATTTATAGTTGAAATCCTTTTATGCTATTTACAGTTATGAATGCCTTAACTTGAATGATGGTAGTTTTGTCTTGTGCTTGAAAATGTTTCATTTATTTATCTTCCGATCTTGTTTTTAACTAGCCCTAATGAATACTGACCTATATGCTCACTTATTTTGACTCGTCTCAATCGAGGTCGTCAGCGCTATGGCAAACTACAGAGATTTCAGTATTTTTGATCTGCTGAGATTCGCTAACGTGTAAGTGGTTTCGTGCGGTTGGTCATATCCCTAGTCTTATAAATTTCATCAGCATTTAAAGCTGCGTTATTAGATGAGCCGTTGATCACTGAGTATGAATGCTACATATGCATATCGCCAAAGTGCATTGCGTTTTACATCGTCTGTTTCCATGCCTGAGTGCGAAGTTTCCAATTCCTATCGGTTAGCTTGTAGAACTCATAATCGAACCACGAAGTCATCTTTATTTGTAATGCTATCCTCCAATTCAATGTTGTCCTCCATTATGTTCTTTTCAATAAGATCAGTTTACCACCGATGCTCCTAGTTAGAAATACAATATAGCTTACGCTAAGTTTTGGCACATTATTGGTTCATTTTTTCATTCTATTCACTTGATTATTACTGGATCACCTACTGGTATGTACTATCTCCTAACTTACGTAGTGCCTGCTAAAACGTACGCAAGTTTTCGTACCTGATTCTGTTTGCAATAATTCCTTTTTTTAGAAATCTTGACCCTTTCACGGAAACAGTATCCTTTTCTCGATCAGTGAGGTCTTTTAAACAGTATGATTTTGTCTTCTGATTCTACTCGATACCGTATCCGATTATTGCAAGCGTATTGGTTGTGCATACCATTAGTGTGTACTGTGCTATTGAAAACGCTTTTTCCATGACTTAAGATTGCAGTACAGCTCATCGTACTACATGCAGTACATGTCCATGTGGCCAGAGTATATGCGGGTTGCTGAGTCGCCTGTACTGACAGTATTTGCTTCGAAGGCGGACTCAGTGTTGGGGGGTAGGATGATGGGTTATATGATTGCCAAGTCGGAGGGCTATGGTGAAAATTGGCACGGCCACGTGACCGCACTGTCTGTCGCACCTGAGTATCGTCGAATAGGTCTCGCTAGCCGTCTTATGCTTGGATTTGAAGATACTTCTGAGAGGTAGGTTCAAATCATCCGTCAAAATAGATGTGCTTGACCTGTCGGATTTGTCGGGTTGACCTTTCGTTTGTTGTTGCAGGAGCGGAAGGAATTGTTCCCATGCTTCTTAAATGTGCACGTGTGCGGTGAAAACTGTACATTGTTTCGGCTATCCTACAGATTAGCCTTTTTTATTTTTGTCTTTGTTACTCAAATGTCTTTTCTAACAAAGGTGAGGTGATAAATGGGTCATTCTGTTATCGAAACAGCAAATATCAGTTATTGTGATTCAGAATAATTATTGATTTCACAATGTTTGGGCCGGAGGTTTGTATGGTATTTCTTAATGTTTCTTTTTTTGCTTACGGGATCTGGTGAGTTCCCTGAATCCGGTTCGCCCTACACATGATGACGGGAACTTGGGTTAATTTTTGTTTATTGAACATGATCTTTGATGACATTTCTTGATTACTATGTTTCCATTAAGTAACCATTTATTGCCCAGGTGGTACGAGATACGTAATAGACGTGGCCTCAAAGCTGAGAGAATTTTGCCTTTGCTTTAGGAAGCGATGTTACTTCGCTGATCTCTTCGTGCGTGCTTCAAATGAACTGGGGCACTCGGTTTACACGAAATTGGGGTACATAATCTACCGTCGGGTGCTTAACTACTACTCTGGCAACGACGACGGGGAGGACGCCTTTGGTGAGCCTTCATTATTACCAACCCATCGGGGATGCACAAAGTAGTGTTTTAGTTGTCGTCGGCCAGATTTCGACTGTCGGTTTGTATGAATTAACAGCAAAACTCATTCATCAATGTTGATGCATCCTTTTACAATAACTAAGACCAGTGTTTCATCAGCATTACAGCATTGTTTGCTCTAAAATGCATAAATTTTCATCTTCTTTTTAACAATTAAGTAGATATGGTGCATAGAGTAATGTGGTATGTAATATCACTTTTTGTGTTTCAGATATGCGGAAAGCTCTCTCAGCAGATAAGACACTTCAATCTGTTAAACCTATGACTCGACCTGTGCATGTAGATGAGTTGGAATTTACCTGACATTTGTAATATATTTTCTTGTTTACTTCTTGGCGCCTTTGTGGGTGCATATCAATAAGGAAACGCTGCACTCGTGTTCGGCTAAAACTGGCGTTATTCAGGGTTTTCTTTTTGAAAATCGTGGACGGCAAATAGTCATCCATTTGTTTCATTTGATAATCTTGGGAAGATTTTGAACTTTGGGTTCATAGACTTGAAATCCAAAAGTGGTTTAAATGTGGTTGGTCCTAGACCAATGTTCTCTAAATACTTAACAAATCGTGTTGCTTATGAGTTGTCCATGTCGCCGTTTAAGCTTCTTCGCCTTGTAGCAAATTGTAGGCGTGTTTTTTTGGAAAATTTTGGTGCGCCATGCTTCTAAGATTGCTACTGGTAGGAGATAGAAACAGCGCTGTTGAATTACATGAAACAGCCTTCAAAGCACCCTCAAATTAGTGTTAGTGAGGCCGGGGTTCAGGGGCGCACTTCCTCCTTCGGGTATTTCTCTCATTGGTTTGCTTCAATAACATTTGAAGAACATTTTTGAGCTGGATTGGCAATCTTGTGAACCGTCATGAAGATATCCTCCTATCATGGTGTAATGCTCATGTTCTTATTAAACTATTAATATCAATGATATTAGGGTAATACAAGGCATTTTCACTCAGCGGGGTCTATCGCCTGGTTTAATTAGTTTGACGTGAGTGTGGCTGTAACGTGTCGACACTTTTGCCTGGGTTCACGGTGTGGCAAATCGGAGCCCTTACCCTGAGATTGAAGTGCCACAAATACGAACCGTCCAGGGCAATTTAATCCCATGCTTTGTTGCTGTTTAATAAAGGATTTTTAAAGTCTCTTGATGTTCAATAACATTGGACCTTTGGGGTGATAAAAACCCGAAATCCCCTTTTTTGCTCGAATATGGTCCAATTTTGCACCCAGGCAGGAGTCTGATTTGGGTGCATTCCTTAAATTTTAATGATATTTTGAGCAAAAGTGTTTATGAACCCTTAACTAGACGCCGTCTGTGTCGAATGAATGAGTGTGTGCTTCGAGTGTTGCTTGCGTATACAAGTAGCAGCGACCTAATTGGCAGCTTAACGCAGTCTCCGAGATATTTCCCAACCACACCTCGTTACGTGCACTTCAAGCATCCATCACCTGTAGGACACTGGTCTGCGGTTGGGGTCTACGTCAAAACATGGCTCCGCATATTACTGCCGCCGTCACAGCCACGTGACATGCGGGTCTCACGTGCGCATCAAACGAAGCAAGCGTTGGCATGACAACCTCGGTGCGGTGCTACACCTATCACCTGTCGTCCACGCTGGATGAGAAAGGTAGTACTATGCCATCATGGCAACGAACCGAGTTGTAATTTGTACCATGAAAAGACCTGCACCTTCCATCCCACTAGGACGTGTATCCTGAAAGCACAAAGTTGTCGGCTAAAGGTCACCGTTAGTCATGGCAGATCTCTATGCTCTAGACGGAATACGGCCTTTACAGTGACCTGTAATCAGCGTTTTGTAGTGGTCAACTATTCGCCTTCTTATGTGCTAATGCTTTAGTGGCTAAAAAAATGGCGATTCCCCTTTTCTGTTCGAAATTATGATGGTAGGAATGTTGCACATACGCTAAAACATGGAGTTGTCGGCGGTTGAGAAGGCAGCATTGGTACAAATACCAGTGTTGTAGGTTTGATAATTAAAGTAGGAGGGGGTGGTAGCAATGACCACATTATGCGGGGGCAAAGGAGGCTCATCGATGAGCGAGACCGTTGGTTTGGCGCAAAGGTGAATAAGTAAAGATACAGCGCTTTGATTCAGTCGTATCAAACATTCATAAGGTAACCGCCAATTCGTGTTGACGCGATGAGCACATTTTGCGTGTCAATGCTTCCACATTCCTGCCGAATAAGTGAAATTGAGTTAAAGAGTAGTCTGAGCGACTAAAGTTACTTTATCATAGCACAAGAATGCTGGTTATTTGATCACGAAGCCATGCGATAATTACGGTACGGGCCTGATGCGCCTCTTGCGAGGATGCATAATTTAACATGGATTCGGTGTTTATCGGAGTTCGAAACTCCGTACACATTCATCTCCAATATCATACCTTCCCTCGTCTTGGTAGAAGTCTCGGGACATTGCATTAATGGCAGCGGAAGGCAAACCTGATTTAAAAGGCCGTCTGTCCTCATTTCTATTGCACGGCTCCGGTTCCGTGTTCTGTGGGAGGGCTATTAGTAACAAAACCTTCGCCGGTTATGAACCCCGTGGGACTTTTTCTTTGCTGGCCTGTGTGCCTTATCTGCATGCGGGTGCTGGGTGTGTGGGAACACGGTTCCTCCTTCACCTCTCCACTGGGGAAGTAGAACACGACTTGGTAGATATAAAGTGAGAAAAACATGGAAAAAGGAATAGTAGCAAAACTCAACCCAAAAAGCTGTTGCTCGTTTAGGTGATTTGTTACAAGACCGTTCTCCTGGGCTAGTATTACTACAGCCAGCACATTCCCTCTCCCCAAATTTCCTTCTCGTGTTGGGTGGAGCTCTGGATCCAGGGAATTGCCTGGAGGGATTGGTGGAATTCCGATGACTGCTATGACTGTCTAGGAAGTGTTCATTTATGGCATCTATCGCATTCCAATGGGTGGCGCAAGAGATTGCCAAGCGCAAGCGCTAGGAACAACGCTTAAATGAGAAGACAAACTATTCAGCGTATTTGCTGCACTACCCTTAGTTATGATAAAGGGCCATTTTGGGTCCCCATCATCGTACTTATGCCGAAGTGACTGCCTTCTGAGGCATGTACGTCGAATACATACATATTCCTCTCAAGTATCATCCATTCTTGCGTCTTCAGAGAATTGTTAAGGCTGTGTACGCGTTCCAATTTCGAAGAAAAACCAGCTACAGCTCTAAGCTGCACTCATGCCCTTTTTCAAAGAATTACTGTAAGCCACGCGCCCGCCTTTTAAGCGACTCTTCCACCCAACGAAATTTTGGAAACAACAACCTATTACAAATCTCCTTATCTAATGAAACCCAAATGTAATAAAAACTCTTTTTTCGTGTGGTGATGAGTAGCCCTCGGGCTGCATCTTTAGCTAAATTCTATGACGACTTAGATTGACTTACGCTTTTTGCGCGACTCACATAAGCTAATCCCATACTAACGTCCTTTAATTTGTTACCTCACGCCTTGGTAGTCCTCTAAGTCTAGCACAGCACACCGACACAAATGCAACTAACACCTGAATGTAGCCTGCCTTCGGGTGACACCTGCCAACAGTTAGGTTGACAATCTCGCACATACTTGTAGTTAAATTTGCTGCCTCAAAGTTCCTTCACTCGAATCAATCTAATCGTCAGAAGTTTTTTTCTCATTTTCGGTTCGACGAAAAAGGTGCAAATGCTTTGCACTTGTTCCAGCACCGTCACCTACAAGCCGTCAAGTTGGACGAATCCCACCACCCCATCGAGGCGGAGGGATGTGGCATTCCTCGGTGGGGTTTTGGTGCCTTCGATCCGCAGACTCTCCGTTGCACAAGGTAAGTTCAGTTTTCAATCCACCCACGCGATTCGCATTCATCTGTTTTTCTCTACTATTTAGCCAACCAAATCGTCACACGAGCACCTACACCACCAACCGTCCGTGGTTCCAATGTAAACAAAGGCCACCACACCACAATCTGAACGAACACAGATCTGAACTTCAGCACATTGCGCAAACCTGCATCGCGGAATGCTTATCTCAAGTTCGTTCCTCCTTCTCCTCTTCACTGCTATTCCTGCATCCTCCGAGGCAAGTCTTTACGCACTCCTACATGGCATATTTATAATTCGCCTTGCTAAATCACCTACAATGGCTTTACATCCTTGAGGAACTTTTTCGCATTAATTGCAACACGGATCGTGTGGAATGCGATTTGAGTGACTGCGACATCCAAAAAAATCCTCCTTTGGGGCGCTTTGTTGTTGGGACTCGTCTGTTTTTAATGTCGTCTTTCTAAATAAGCGAAAAAAGCATTATTTACACTCAATCCTAACTGATATCTCAGTTTGGCCGTCCATTACGCTGTGTCCAACTTTGCCTTTTAGCCCATAGGCACTTTGGAAATTGATGTAAGGTTTTCAAATCCAAGAGCGAAGCTGCCCAGTGGATCTCACTGTGACTCCTTCATATGGAACTACAAATGCGATATCTTCTTCATTATTTGCGTAGCTGAGGCAAGTAGCACAAGGCAAGTGAGACCATCCTGTGCGTCTCTTCAAAGTTTCCTTAGCACAGCACCAACTTAAGCTTTCCAGTTAAATGGGATCGGCTGCTACGCGCACGCCCACTGCCCCTGAACCAGTAGGCACACATGAATTTATAGGCTGCATTCAGAACCGGCGCACTCTCTTTTCTCTCCTTTTTGCACGTTTTTTGAAGCTCATGACTTCCATGCCTCACCTTCCGTTTACATGCATAATGTGGACTTTAATCGCTTTACATTTTATTAAGTTTACTACCCATTCCAACATTCCCCACTTATGAAAGAGGCCTACACTTTCAAAAACGGTGGTTTACTTCGTTCTAGCAATTTGTGTTTTGTGGATCCACTCCCGACTTGGCTGGTCGCTTGTGGTTTCATTTTTTTCTAGCATCCGAAATCCCCGTTTCGATTCGTAGTTTATTCTTTAGTACTGATGTGGAACGCACCCTCAACTAATTGCCATTCGCACTAGGACAGCGAAAGTCACAGTCTGACAATGTGTAAAATGTTACCGTTTTTTAGGGAGTGCAATCTTCACTTTGCACGCACACACCCTGTGCTCGATACGGAAACCCTTTCAAAGTTGTTCGCCGTTGACTACATGTCGGATCAGACGGTACCTCTCTGCGAATATGTCGTGCCATATTTAAGGAAATGAGTAGCGCTTCAGCTGTTTTACTTTAGTGTCCACTTAATAATAGTAGTAGGCGGTCGTTTTGGACTGCGTTTTGGATTGCGCTGTAGCCAAGTTTTAGTGGAGGACAGTAATTTTGAAGTGCCCACTCTGTGTTCCGGTTGATTACATTCGATGATGTTCCTTGCAGGTTAACTTGACGATCACCGTTATGGATCACGACAGTTTGTCTGGTCCGGATTATATTGCCGGCTACGCCTACTCATTCCTACCCTCAGCACTAGCTGATTTGCAAGAAATTCATCCAACAAGCCAGGGAAATGCACATTCCTCAATAGAGTAAGGGCCATTGCATTTTATGCATAATGCACCGATGCATGCCCATGCTTTGTGGTTAGTGTCACGCCATTACCACGAGCAAATGGTGATTGCAATTACTTGTTACGAGCTGACACAAAAGTAGGGAAGGGTTGGAGGTGATGCCATAACATCCAACTTCTTCTTCGATGCTGAATGCAGCGAATCCAACTAAGAGAAGTAACTCCAAGCACCGGAATAATTATTTATCACTTAAGACTGGCCGCTCAATTTAAGTCTAGTGAAGCGCTACCTTTGGTAGAGAACAACCCAACGAGATGAATGGGGTCGAGTGAAGCTGAGGTAGTGTTCAAAGTGGACTCAAAATTGTGGCAACTGCTCTTAATTATCAGTGGGATTTAAGTGACACCATCAGTAGTTATGCTGGTGCTATAGTAAAGATTAGGCAAACGGATGGCTAACTTCCCACATGGGTTGACACTTTTAAGAGAGCGTATTTTAGCCTTCTGTAAGTAAAAATGGGCCGGCACTAAGTTGCCGTGTGCTGCTTCCTTGCATTAGGATGCATGTGCAGGTGAGGCGGAAATGCAAACCCCACTTCTACGGCAGCAAGTGCATACGGTGCGACGTGCCCGAGGACCGGGGCTCCTGCGACCCGGATGGCTTTCACATATGTCAACAAGGTTGTTTACTTTTGAGTATATCCATCTCCTCCTTGTGCTATTTATTCATTAGCGTGGTCTTACCCATGGACCAACCAATATCACTTAGCATTTAAGTCACCCTTGGTAATATGTGCTAACAATAAGCCTAACGTTGGTTTGTAATTCTTTTGTGGAAAAATGTGAATTTGTTATCTTGAGACATTGCAATAGCATATCTGATGGTTCTTTTAACCGAGGAGGGCAAATGCACAATCGCCTTCTTGTATCCAACGCACTGGGCTGTAGATGTGGAGCTCACGACTGCAAAATAATAGTGTGACTTAGCGACTGAGTTAAGGGTTTTCACCAATCATGGCCAACACACTAGTGCCACTTCAAAAAAGGAATTTTTTCTTAGGGTTCTTCGGACCTGGATGTTCACAGCATGACTTATGCGCCACTCTGTCGCCCTGTGCACCTTTTGCAGTCTGCGAAAACACGGAGAACTCCTTCAGGTGCCTATGCGATGGTACCTCGGGTACGCTATCGAGGGGTCTTGGTTCTCGAAAACTCAGCATGTTTTTGGACGAAGGATCCATGATATGCTCCTGCTTCGTTACACAATATAGGCTGTCACCCTTCCATAATTAGCTGAATATTTCAAAACAATTCTCTGTGGAACGATTTATGTTTTGAAAGAACTGACTATGAACCTAACATGACTAAAATTGTCCCAGTTTTCTTGTGTAGACGTTTCGATAGATATACTTTGGCACATCGGACTTTCACTTTGCTTGTGCTCCGCTACCTCAACTTCTGTGTTTCGGAGCCGCAATCTCCTCCCCTTCAAAAGTGCGCCTTCTTCCATTAAAATTGCTTGCTTTTCCACCCATGTTTGAAGGCAAGCGGTGTGAGGTGGGCTTCAACCCATGTGAGGGGCACAACTGCCTCCATAACGGCACGTGCACTGCAGTTGGCGCGAACAGGAACTTTGCTGAATGCGTCAACTGCGATATCGGATGGGGTGGACTGCACTGCGAGGAGGAGGCGGATGCCTGCGTGCAGGAGGAAAGGCGGCTGGGTCGACCGCCCTGTGGCAATGGGGGACACTGTGTCAATCGGATGAACGGCACAGCATTCACCTGCTTCTGTGAGGACGGCTGGCAGGGACCGAGGTGTGAAACGTCCTTTGTGATGGCAAGTTTACATCGTATGACCAAAAGTCTTCTTTACCACCAATCAATAGCCCATTCCTCGATTGCAGTGCAGTCAACTTGGTTAAGTTATTTCTAAAACCACCAACAAATCATCAAACCTTTGGGAAGGGTGGAGCTTAATGCACATCACTACGCACAGTTGTACACGCGGCAGCAGTTGAGAATTTGAACTGTTTAGGATCAGAAAGTGATACTCCGTGTGTTAATTATTTTGGGCTGTTTAGCCTAGTCACTCAAAAATCAATTTGGGCAGATTATTTAAATGAAGCAATGCCCAATTTCTGAAACAAAACTTGCTTTAGACCGTACACTGCCATTTTAGTCCTCAGCTATCGTCGTAGTCATCGTGGTTTGTCTGCTGGCTGTACTAACCGGTTGCATATTCGCACTGGTTTGCTGTTTCCGAGTTTGCCTTCTTCCAAAGTTAAGGTGAGTGACCACCCCGATCATTTGCAGCAGTCGTACAAGAACCACCCATCATCTCTATTACCATTGCAAAGAAGTTATTGGCTACCTTGAGAATTTGTGGTTGTGACATTACTGGTATTCATGCTTGCCAAACAGAGGAATGCCTCATTTATCTATCGAATTCATGGGAAGTTTCCGAAAAAAAAGCACGCGGAACCACGAGCCAAATTTGCCCCAATAAAATCGTATTTTCTTGCACGCTTCTTTTCCAGACTAATCATCCAAAAGCAAAGGGGTGTTGAGATGCAACCAATGAAGGGGGATTTGAATAGTGGGATGTGGAGAGCAAACAACCTCTACGAGGAAATGGGCACTCAGTCTGCTGCAGTGGCAATAAAGGCGCGGGGAATTCTGGATGACGGCCCCCCTCCGAGTAAAATGTATGCTAGCTGATCATCCGAAACCAAATATTCCCACTTTTTTCATCGCATTTCAGTGCCGATGATGCCGACTATGAAGAGTACGAAACAATGGACTTTGAAAAATATGGCCCTACTCACACCCGCTTCACGCCAGCCTCTGCACCTGAATCTGTTGATGAGGGGGAGTACGAACCAGTCAGCATCAGGGTGGGATTACGCGACAGAGATTTAGCCACTCAAACTCCGAATTCAGGTTCCGTATGCATTAACGACGAGGGATATGAGGAGCTTACTGCAAGAGCTGCCGATCGGCCGCTTCCAGCACCACCAGCGATCTTGGAAATTGACAAGGATTCTTATAAACAGACGGTAAATAGTCAACCGATGTGTTGATGCTCGCCCCATTTAAATAGAAACCCTGCTTCCATTGATTATCCAAACTGCAATGAGGCTGGCACGCAAAATCGTCACCTTTGTACTTTGGTACGCCGCATAAAAACTTACAACATCAATGCCCTGTCCATTCTGCCAAGCTCTTCCACACTCACCCTACAATTGTTTCTCTGTGGTCGAAATATGGAAAAAAAATGTAGGGACGTTCTCACTCTAAATCTGAATAGGGTTGTTTAAGATTGAGCAGACAGGGTTCTCATTTCTCCCGACTACTCATGGATGAGTAATGCCCTCCTGAAGATTTAACAAGAGTGCTCATTAGCTCGCATTTTGCTGGGTGCTCTTGCACTGACGTATCGTTACATTAAGACATTAAGGTTGTCGACCATCGCTAATGATGGTCTGACTCAATTTAAAGTTGACTTTGGCTTCTCTCGCCTTCGAATAGTTACCATTATGGTTAGTCCTTCTAGCAGAAAGCTGGACGCAATCATTTCGTTGTGACTTGTACGCAACAAAGGGATGTGAGAAAATTAAAATTCTTGACAAGTACGGGCAAGTGAAGAACTATCCTGAGAACCATACACTACTGGACTGTTAAGAAATGGACTGGCACATCACATCCAAGCACCTTCCTATTAAAATCCAAAACAGTAGTAGATGGTTTACAAGTTAGATTCTCGATCATTAAATTCCTAGCATGTTGACAAAAATGAAGACCGAATAAAGCGGATTCGTGAGCAAGGAAGCACCTCGTTTATGCAATAGTGGGTAAAAACTTGACAACGAGAGCCTCGCCATCGGGTTCGATGAGACAACACAGAGCGTTTGATGTGAACCTCACCCAAAACCAACATTCGAAACGGGAAACAGGGGAAAAGCGATGAAATTACCGAACGCCAATGCTCCACCAAATGCCGAAAGCATATATACCCCAGCAACCCCGGAAAAATAGCAGGTTTTTCACCATAAAAACACCCACAATAAAACTAGACCGAAAATTGAACTAATGTACTTATCAAAAGAAAAAATTTAGTCACGCCGCAGCGGGTAACAGATACGATTAACTCCTGAAGCCGTGATCACGTCAATGACAACAGCATCACCACAATAGATATCTCTTTCAGCCGCGCTAATAAAAACATCCCTGGCAAGACGAACTGCAGGACCTTTTTCCATTTCAACACAATCAGCTGTGAGATCCGGATTGCCGATCTAATATCATATTAGAGAAGAAAAAGCTGACCTGGCTATCCATAAGTGGCTGCAAAATGGCACCACCTGTACCACATGCGCGATAGACCTCCCTAGCATAGGATCCAACAGGATCGAATGAGTAAATGGCACCCTTGCCATCCTCATCAACGCCCGCCAAAATAGTACTCACGTAAAAAGGAAAGAATCGACGTGAGTACAAGCATATTGACACCAAATTGGCAAAGGCCGTAAGAGATATCTCCTTTTTGTGCTGGTAACGGAACTCCTACAGGAAACTAACCCAAAATGGAAAACGAACCTTAACACGAGATTCCAACAACTTAACCAGTGTGATGACATCACCATGGAAGCCCGTAAGGCAAATCCTGACATTAGGTGCGCTGCAAAAGTCAAGTATCCCCATACTTACACTTCGTAGATGTGTGGAGAATCACGAGAAAACAAAACACCCATATTTTCATCTGTTAGTCGCGTATCGGATGCAACAAGAGCAAAATCCTTGCCTGATATACCAAGCGCAGTACTATTTCAAGAGATTGCGTAGAATTTAGAGCACTACCCGCCATTTAGTGAGTAAGGATTGAACTCCATTGCCAAATTCCCAGCAATTACACTAGCGCAGCACACTAACGGCCTCACCAATCAAAGAAGGCCTTAATCACTCGATGGTGTTAGAAGCAAGAACGCTGAGAACCCAAATGCAGGGTTCAAATTATTTTAAATATTAAAAAATTTTTAGGTATAAAGTACAATCATGTAAAATTTGCAAAGACTAACTGTAAAGATGGAGCAAATTTGATCGAAAAAAAGTACAGACATTTATACTATGCAGTAAATACGCATATGTTTGGCATTTATCAAAAAAGAGCTTCCAAAAGTGCAGCAAGAGGTAAATATTTGTGTTTTTAAATGTGCTTTGTAGAGAAGTGGCGCGAAACGACTGCGAAAGCCGTGCAAGGACTGCGAGGAGGCACCGAGGACGAGGACGCAGACTTATCTCATGAAGATTAATTACGTACTCTTCGCTGCAAGTATAATCAAATAAAGAGGTTGAAGAGAACAGAGTCTTCTCTAGTAAGGGACGTCAACAGTAAGAGGAGGAAAACAACAAACATGTTGCCGTAGGTCTATATGGGCTTTCGTCTGCCCTTCTGTCATTTGCGTGGATGCATTCGCCTAAGTATATGAGCTGGTTTTCTGGACATGCAACGCTATATTTTGCCTTCACTGGCCATTAGCGAAAAGAAGAAAGCATTTAAGATTTATTTGAAAGTAGACCGTTAGCGATGCATTGCAGCGATGGTAAAAAGTTACTGTGCCGCAAGTAAGGAGATTTCCTACATCTGAGGAGTAAGGATTAAAAAAGATGTCCGTCTTCGACACCTGTCCCATTCCTGTGTTCTGCATGTAGGCTGTTACAAACCGAAGCGACACCAACCGTGGGCCATCTGGAAAGGCGACCGGTGAACCAGCGCCTCTCAACGGACACATTGATGGTTGACAGTACCTCGTGCCGCGAAGTTAATCCGTAAGCCAGACGAACCTCTAAGTTGAGACGAACTGCCAAGATTGATACTCAAAATGATTTTAGTGTTTTGTTTGTTTGGACCGTTGTTTGGTCGGACACATTAGTAGCGGCCGACTTGGACGCCGCTGCGTGGGCTGAAATGCTGCCATGCCAGCTGTTCCCATGCTTTCCATCTAAAATACACGTATTCTGACCTACACCTGGCCTTCTCTCCTTCTTTTAAAGATGGTTAGGGCTCTACAGTGGCGACAGCGGAAAGCGAGTCCGAATTTGTGCGTTTCTATGTCTAGCTTTGTCCTGCAAGTGGCACGGTACAACGGTACAGAAGAAGTGCCTGAGCTAAAGGACCAAGAAATACGTTCATTTTTAATACCAACCCATTACCGTGCTTGACAGGAAAGCTATTCCCAACTGAAGCGATTCTAGCCGTGGACCATCTCAAAAGCTGCCGGTAAACTAATCTTGCAATGGATGCAGTGATGGTCGTCTGAACCTCTTACGCCAAAGTTAGTTGGCAAGCCGGGCGAACCTGCAGACGAAGTCGGACCGACATAAGGGACCATTGACGTGGTGTCAAATCTCGCCTCCTTTTTGCCGGACGTCGGCGCATGGCACGGTTGGCTCGTGATGGCTGACGCGCGAGGTGGATGAAGAGACGCGTCAAGGACAACGCTGAAAAGAAGAAAGGGGCTATGTAGCGCATTATTTGTTTGGGCTGTTGGTTGGTCGGACATATTAGCGTCGGCCACCTTGAAGCTAGCTTCGTGGGCTGGCCTGCCGGCCATGCCAGTAGTCCCCTTCCTTGCGGTCTATAATACAAATATTCTGGCCTACACCTAGTCTTCTCTCCGTCTCTTAGGGATACTCTGGGCTCTACAATTATAGTAGGCAATTTTACAAAGCAAATGTCCCTGTAAGGTACGAATGTAATTAAAGTACATGCAGAATCCCCTAAGTTCCTTGAATGCAAAAGAAAGCATAGTGCCAAAGTGGAGCATAGATATTCAGCAAAGCCAACAAACAAATGCTACAGTTTCATTCCTGTTATTAATTGTACATTAACAGTACAGCATACAAGCCCGAGGTGTAACACCCATGATGAGAAACCGCTTTTGGGTACATTTGTCTCGCAAATGAAACGCAAAAAAATCCAATGCTTGATTGCTAAATCATATTCTCTTCCCTTTGAGAATATTCTTTACAGCCTAAAAAATTGACGTTGGATTAGTTTATAGTCATAAGTGTGCTACTATAGCATAAATACTTTGTTTTAGTCCACTCGTGTCGAGAGCGGTGACATGCTCTTCTCACTCTGTCCGTCCTTTGGCTAGCAAATGGATCTGACCAAACAGGATGTTTTCCTCATTTCGGATATTCCAATGTCGCTTAGAACGGCTGACTTGCGGCGGTTATTCTCTCAGCATATTGAGTCCGGTGCCTTTACATGCTTTCACTATCGTCACCGACCGACGTCCTCCCGCCTTGCCCGCATTCTACGCGGCACTGTCGATGTGGAAGCACTCCTACGTGCTTTAAAGCGTCACCGTACAAGGACGCTTTGCTGCATGGCTCTAGCGGCAATTGAACCTTCTCACACTCAGAAGGTCCTGACAACTTTTGAGGACTCCTGGTTCACCGATCCTAAATGTGGAGATTTTGCACCTTGTAAATTCTGTCGCGTGAGCTGTTCGCAGTCTAATGTAAATAGTCTTAAAAGTATGTGGTTTCTGGCACTATCGGAAATGACGCTTCTGTTCGATATTTTGGGTGCATTGGTATTTTTTAGAGCTTTGTGAATTCTCTCCACCGTCTTGGATGCCGCATGGGAATGTCGGAACCCCCATGTCCCACTTTATTTCGCTTATCCGGTCATGCAGACTGGGCTCGGATACGATCCGAAGGTTGAGGCTGGACTTCTCTTGTTTCAGAAGCAATCGGAAATATGGAAGTGTGCCATTTGTCTACCCTGATAACGTGGGTAAATTCCACCCGATTGTGGACACGGAAGTTTTAATAGGGAAATCTGACGTTAAAACTCAAAGTGGATTGATTCTCACGGATCCTATAAATACAGATGAGGTTGCCGAGGAGTGGGATCGCTTTGAAGCTCTCCACGACGACCCCTACGACGTCGACAGGAGTAGTAAGCACTCCCTGAAATACGAGAGCAGAATCGAACTCAAGTGGGAGAAAGGTGGATCTGGCTTGGTGCATTACACCGACGAGATGTTTTGGCGGGAACGCGAAAGCGTTCGGAAAGACGAGTTTTTCGACGAACCCTCCTCTTTTGACTGGGATATCAACATTCACCAATGCAGCGATGATGAAGGTCTGAGCTTCACGGGGCCCGGTGGGCCGGACCTGGACAGTAAACAGCTTAGCCTGATTCTTGACGAATCGAGTGGAGACTGCGAAAAACCCTTCCTGTCTGTACGTGTGCAGGGGCTTCTATTGATTAATCGAGTAATTTAATGTCAACCTAGCCGTTTTTTTTTGCCGTATAGGCGTATGGGGCCAGGATAATGCAAAGCCAAGGGTGGCAGAGAGGTGCTCGTCTCGGCAATTCAAGGCGGAAAGGATTACTGGAACCACTCACCCCGGCGGACAGTCTTGTATCAACCAACAGATCCGGTCTTGGATTTACTGTCGCATCACCCCGTCCTTTCTTAAAACGTTTATCCAAATTTACCAGTGGCGCGTATATCAGTTCTGTTTTTGACGGTCCCGAAGCTACAACACTGCGCAGCGCCATCGTCCGTCGCGAAAAGAGGATGCAAAACTGTCCAAGTGCTAACGGCTGTGAACCATCCAACAATGAGAAACGTCTCGTCATCAACAATCCCCACAGTTCCCATGGATTTGAGGGCGTGAAATTCCAATTTGGCGGTGTTATCCATTCGGAATGCATGAACGGACATTGAGCAAGCCCATATTGAACAATTGTAAAAAATTTTACGACTCTATTTCCCCTCTTGAATAGTAATTTTACAGAGCCGAGCCAGTAAACCACCGAGTTGAAGAAGGGTACCCAGACCCTCCGCGATTCTGAGATGGGTAAGGCCCACTTCCTACAATTCAATGGCAGGTGATGAAGATGACGTAGCATTGAGGCTCACTGGTAAAATAGCACATTCACACCTTTATATACTCCAGTTTCAAATACTCGTCCATCTGATGGTTTTTTACGATGCGGAAGAGCATTGAGTATATATCCTCGGCGGAGTATCCCAGATCCCAAAGATGCTTGAGGACAGTGTGGGCGTCAGAAAACTTACTTTTTAGGCAGTGATCAACCATGTTCTGCACTAACAGGGGATGGGGTTCGTCACACACCTGAAATTGCGGGGTAATCTCAGTACCTCGACGAGGCAACCGGTACCTAGCACAGTGGTCGGAATCTTAACTGACTGAAACAAAGTGAGTCAACCATGGTTTTGCAAGGGTAGGCGCATAGCTCACAAACCGTCGCCGCATTCAGGTATTCTAGAAAATTACCTTAAAGACGTTCTCACTAGTGACCATCCCGAGCCCTTGGTGAGTCGACTGCAGATTGTTAAGCGCCTGTAATGTCAAAACACAAGAAAACGGAGCTGTTGCTAAAAAGAAGCTGAGCAACACTACAATTCATGAACCGTGGGGAAATGATGCACTGGGCAAATATGTAAACAAGCCAAAGCTCCATACACTCAGTGTAATAAAAAGGAGGGAGTAGGTCAAGGAATTAGCTCTGGTGTCTCCATAGGTATCATTTACATAATTATAAAGTAAAAGAAGCGTCTATGAAAGGCCCGGTTGCAAAAACTATCAACAAACCTGTCGCATGTCACCATCAGCAGTAAATACCACGGCCTCTAACCCCTCGTCGGTGTAACTGACGCCCTCTGCTTTCGCAACCTGCAGAAGCCGAGCCATCAGTTGGACCGAAGTAAGCTTTGCGTATCGCAGCACAGCACATCGCGACTGAATGGGTTCAATCAGCTTGGAAGAATCGTTGCACGCCAACGCGAACCGAGTGGTTTTCGAATAAATCTCCATGGTACGACGGAGAGCCTGCTGAGCTCCGTCCGTCATGCTATTCAATAGCATAAAAATGCATGCTCACTGTTCGCATACATTTTTGAAAAGTCGCAACTACTTGACAGACAAATCCACTGGTAGGCGAAGAGAACATTAAGGCCAGCGCCATAAGAATAAAGAACTACAGCTTATAGGAAACAATGCGAGCTTAAATGCTGAGATGTGGAAAAACATCTAACCTATCCGCTTCGTCGAGAATAACGAATTTCTGACGCCCGGAGGGGAGTGTGACTTTCTTCTGTGCAAACATCTTGATCCGGTTACGAACAACATCGATGCCACGATCATTGGATGCGTTGAGTTCAAGAACAGCATCCTTGTAAGCGTCACCAAGAAGAGCACGGGCCAAACAGAGAATGCTAGTGGTCTTGCCGCAGCCAGGTGGGCCTGCGATAATTATGTGAGGCACATTGCCAGTGTGAGAAAAGGCTTCCAGACGTTGGACCGTGGCTTCGTTTCCAACAATGTCGGAAAGCAGAAGGGGACGGTACTTCTCTATCCAGGGAACGTCCAAACTCGGATTTGGAGACTCATGGGAGGATGCCATACTTGACGTTCGGCTTTAGCTGCGGAAGAATAAATGAATGGGATTAACCTTACCAATGAAATGCTTCAAACACTTGCATCGCATACTCCAACTTAAGCAGGTTCAACTACACTTTTGTGAAGTAAAAAAGACATTCCTCTGCATTTAGAAGGGATCATGCAACTATTAAGCGCGAATGGCAACAGCACAAAAATTAGTCAAGATAGGGCAATTTCAGTGCCAAGTGGAGGCTTAGTATTCCTAATTACTTCTCACGCATATGCTGACAATCACTTTATGACCCATACTATTCAAAAAGCAATTAGAACACGCTTCTGAAATGACGTAAAAAGAGGAGTTTTTGCAGTATCCCATGAAATGACCCATAATCATAGGTCAATAATTTCATTTGAAACAATAGCCAAACAGCAATTAACTAAATTAAACTGTGGCAATCAAAGTGGAGTCGTGAAACATCGAACGCGACACAAGAGAGAAAGAAAGAAAGAAAGAGACGGCCAAATGAGATGCAATTCAGACAAATAATGCGCCTTTTTCAAACATCTGAACTAACGCTAATTTTTCAATCATGAAAAGAATGTCTTTTATGTACAGCATTTAAATCTAAATCTAATAAAAAATTGTGACAACGCTTATCCTAAATTACTTTTAAAAATTACATTTTATCTAAAAGACCTGCCTTAAGTTGCAATGGTTTGTTAAATTCCTATAATTCTAACAAATAAATATCGTTAGCTTGGCGCATAGCAGCTAAGTATTTTAAACACTCAAAGCGCGTTAGCTATAGCGTGATATTACTTTGCGTTTACTTGGTATGGTATGGAGTCCGAATAATAGATGGTCGCACTTCCATCAACTTAGCTACCTCAAAATTTATGGTAAGTCGGGAAGATGAAAAGATACATTTAGTCAAATTGAGTTCAGCGTAGGGTTTTGATAAAACGGGCGAATCCGCCAGCTAGACTTAGAGGCCAGACTACCTACTCATGTTAGGATGTCCACCTAATGTTAGATTAACGGTAACTGCAGTCAAGCGTAAATCAGTCTGGTACCTGTTCAAACAAAGCTTTGAATTCCTTGCTTTCTAGTTAGTTTTGAAGCTCCTATAAATACCCTTAAAGACAAAAGTTTAGAGCAGAAGATAAATGCATATAATTGAGAGCGAGAATGAGGCTTCTGATAAGTTAGAGGCCAGACCAAGAGGGCAGATCAATATGGTCACCCAAGTGACCAAATAAAAGTTAGCAGTCCAGCCAAACAAGGAACTGCAGCTTAAGCGATGGGATGTACCCCAAAAGCGGTTTCTCATCATGGGTGTTACACCTCGGGCTTGTATGCTGTACTGTTAATGTACAATTAATAACAGGAATGAAACTGTAGCATTTGTTTGTTGGCTTTGCTGAATATCTATGCTCCACTTTGGCACTATGCTTTCTTTTGCATTCAAGGAACTTAGGGGATTCTGCATGTACTTTAATTACATTCGTACCTTACAGGGACATTTGCTTTGTAAAATTGCCTACTATAATTGTAGAGCCCAGAGTATCCCTAAGAGACGGAGAGAAGACTAGGTGTAGGCCAGAATATTTGTATTATAGACCGCAAGGAAGGGGACTACTGGCATGGCCGGCAGGCCAGCCCACGAAGCTAGCTTCAAGGTGGCCGACGCTAATATGTCCGACCAACCAACAGCCCAAACAAATAATGCGCTACATAGCCCCTTTCTTCTTTTCAGCGTTGTCCTTGACGCGTCTCTTCATCCACCTCGCGCGTCAGCCATCACAACGTAATCAGTACTGCGAGAAGCACTCACGAGCCAACCGTGCCATGCGCCGACGTCCGGCAAAAAGGAGGCGAGATTTGACACCACGTCAATGGTCCCTTATGTCGGTCCGACTTCATCTGCAGGTTCGCCCGGCTTGCCAACTAACTTTGGCGTAAGAGGTTCAGACGACCATCACTGCATCCATTGCAAGATTAGTTTACCGGCAGCCGCTTTAGCGCTATGCTTCCTTTTGCATTCAAGGAACTTTTGGAATGCTTCATGTACTCTAATTACATTTGTCCTTAGAGGAACATTTACTTTGTAAAAAATGCCAACTATAATTGCAGCGCTTTAAGCATCTCAGAAGGCGGAATGAAGGCAAAATACATTCAATAAGAGGGGGAGGTGGAATGTATTTTATGACACGGGCGCAATCAAGCCCGCGCAGCTGGGTCAAAACGGCAAACTGAGTTCATGGAGGCCAAGCAGTAGTACAAAAAAACAAATTATTGTATAACTCCTTCCTTCTTTTAAAGAGTCGTTTCGACATTCTGCTCGGTAAGCCTCCAGCGTTAGGCATCACAACGTACTCAGTGCTGCGAGAAGCACCCACGAGATAACCGTACCCGGCGCCGAAATTCGACGCGAATGAAGCGATGCCTGACATGATTTTGATTGTCTATCTTGGCAGTTCGTCTCGAATGGGAGGTTCATCCGGCTTATAGACTAACTTCGCGGCACGAGGTACTGTCAACCATCAATGTGTCCGTTGAGAGGCGCTGGTTCACCGGTCGCCTTTCCAGATGGCCCACGGTTGGTGTCGCTTCGGTTTGTAACAGCCTACATGCAGAACACAGGAATGGGATAGGTGTTAAAGACGGACATCGTTCTTAGGCCTTCAGCACAGGCATTTCCTTCCTAATTAAATCCGGTTTCGCTTTTTTTCTTACAACTGTAGCGCCCTGAGCATCCCTTAAGGACGAAAGGATGCTAAATGCGGGACAGAATTTATGTATCTAGTAGAGGAAGGAAATGCAGCCTGTGGTATGGCTCGAAGGCAACCTCAAGCAACTATGTTAATAAGCCCACTTTCGTGACTGAAGGTAAACCAGCAATCCAGACAAACAAAGCTATGCGAACTTTTTAGCGTAGAAGCATGCAATCCCTAAACTCAAAATAACTAGTGCACCTAAGGGATGATAAAGTAATTAGCTTGGAAAGTGTCGTAAGTGTTACATACATTCAGCCTGCTGCGCGACTCGCACGTTCACTTTGGAGACCACGAGACCTTTGAAGCTGTCGATCGATATAGCAGAGCTACAGGATATACAGCCTGACTCGTCCTGCACTATGCACTGTTTTTGAGTGATTGAAGGGATTTGACATACCCTATATCCATTAGTTTATCCAAATTAAAAGAAAAGAATTCGGTGCTTGTTTGTGAGGGATAGAGAGAATGAAGGAGCTGTGCACCTTTTTCGTCGGACAGGCGGGCGTACAAGCTGCGAGTGCGGTGTGGGAGATGTTGTGCCTGGAGCACGGCGTTTGTCGTGACGGTACCATCCAATACGATCCCACCTTGCAGGAGCATAGGGAGCTCAACACCGTTTTTGAGCAACTCACTCCCCACGAAAAATACGTCCCTCGCGCAGTTTTAGCCGATTTGGAACCCTCAGTTATTGGTATGTTGGGAAAGAAAGTCATATGTTAAAAATGTTATCCATTTAAGTTACCGCGATGATGCGGTTACATAGGGGATTGCATGAAACTATCGAATAGGGTGACAGGCAAAGAGTCCGCCAACTGCATAGGCCAACAGCAAGCCACACTTTGGCTTTTTCACTTAAAGGCAGAACAGGTTGAAGGGCTGGAGTGTTCATTACTTAAAGCACAATTAGTGAAATGCAACTAAAAAGCATCTCCTTCGAACGTTTTGAAAGCTGTAGTAGCGCCTAGCCTCGAGGCTGGCATTGAAAAATTAATGGTCCGGTGTTTCACTTCCAGATGAAGTACGAGATGGTGCTTACAAAAACCTTTTCAACCCAGAAACCCTATTAGCAGGCATGGAAGATGCAGCAGGCAACTTTGCCCGCGGCTACTACACACTCGGTGGGAAGGTCGTGGGTGCGCTAATCAATTCAATGCGTCGATTGATTGAGAAGTGCGACAACTTCGAAGGCACGATGACTTTTTCAGCGCTGGGTGGTGGAACGGGTAGTGGTCTACTCTCCATGTTTCAGGAGCGCGCCTGCCTCGAATTCGCCGGTCGTAAAATGCTTCAATTCAGCATTGTGCCCTCCGATCAGATGGCTATCGGACCTGTCGAAGTGTATAACTGCATGCACCACCTCTACCACTCATCCGACTTCTGTGATCTCAACATCTTTCTGGATAACTCGGCGCTCTTTAATATCTGCACCAAGGAGCTGGCAGTCGTGCGACCCACTTACACAACGGTGAATCGGGTCATTGGTCCCCTTGTCGCCGGCCTCACCGCCTCGGTGCGCTTCAAGTGCAATATTAATGGCACTATCTCAGAATTTCTTACAAATCTCATCCCTTTCCCCGCAATCCACTATCCCATGATCACTTTCGTACCATTTTGCACTAATATGGAGGCGGAGAGGAGCAGGTACACCACCCCGATACTGACACGCATGGTATTCAAGCCGGACTATCGCACTGTCACTGCGATGCTAGACGAGGGTGTGACCCTTGCTACGTGCCTTACCTACAGAGGACATCATAGTGTGTTCGAGATCCTACGAACACTGGAGGGTATGCGGGAAGAACGTGCCAACATCGTCGACTGGTGTCCCACGGCATTCAAAGTAGCATACACACCTCAACCGCCCGTCTTGATTCCCGGCATGGGCCCAGAAAAAATAATCAGATCACTAGTCATGATCACCAACAGCACTGCCATATCCGAGGTCTTCAGCAGAGCCGAAATATCATTTTTAAACTTATTCTCCAAACGAGCGTTCTTGCACTGGTAATTATTAAGCGCTTTGTTCAGAAATGCTCCATTACTACTGCAAGGAAAATCGTATAAAGATTAGCATTCGGCAGAGGAGAGAAGTGAAGCCAAAAAGTAGATAGATAACCTTTTAGCCATCATGGCACAAATCCGAAACGTTAAAAATGACCAGTCAGAATAATGCTAAAATACTGCACCACAAAGCATTACAGGGCAACTCAAATCCACCACCCTTAAATTAGGCTACACTAACCGGTTACCTCAAGCAATGACGCGTGTACCAGCTGAGCTGATTCCCTAATGCGATGGTAAGAACGCTTCGCGCAAAACTAGTCACCAACCACCTCTAAGACCTGACTATGCATAATGCATTCCTAAAGCTAGTCAACTGGTTGAGCAACTATAATGAAAGCCCAGAGGAATCGTAGAAGAGTTATGAATCAATTAGGACAACTAAACACTGAGACGCGTTGGGCTCTTATCATTTAAGGTACGTCGGCGAAGGAATGGAGATGGATGAATTCACTGACGCTCTAGAAAAAGTCCGAAGTACGGCAGCGGACATTATAGCTCTAGAAACCGAGAGCTTAAATGCAATGCAGGCAGCGAAGAAGGGCGACGAAGAAGAGGAAGAAGAAGAAGGCGAGGAAGAAGAGGAAGAATGCGAAGGACACGAGGAAGGAGACACGGGTTACACGACAGCCACAAGACGCGATGGAGGTCGCACCAATACGGCCGCCGCACCGAGGCGCCTCAACACACGAGGGACGGGAAGTGGAGCCACAGCCGCACCCCCACTCTATCAACTAATGAACTACCCGGAGTGCCCAGCAGAGCGAGAAACTGTCCCGCAATCAAGACCACGAATTAGAAAGAGTAGGAATACAGTATCTCTACGGGAACAAATGGAGGCGGCAGGTCTCTGCCCGTGTCACTCAGAAGGCCAATAAGTTACGAAGAGTTGGATGCGGACTCCTGGGGGGAACAACCCAAAAGGGAACTGCCTTATTTTCGCACATTCTATCAAAGATGTGCAACAAAAAACCCCAACCAAGAACTACAACAAATATAATTCGTCCACAACCTCTGTCGCTCATCCCATGGCAGATAGCCGCAACGAACTACATCCAGAACCGCACTAGTAAACAGAAGCAATTAAGCCATTGATGCACAAGATGGTAGCAAGCGACCCACCCAATTCCGAATTAATTCAATAGAGTCACTAGTGAAATGTCCCATGGGAACCGCATCAGAAGTCTCTAAAAAACTAGAATGCAACTAGTTCCAAAAACAAGGCTATGTAAGCACAAAGTCCATCATAGCAAAGCTGTCATTAAGCCCAGTAAGAAATTTTATTGAAAATTTATCGTCGACGCCTCATGTGAACCAAATTGTTACGCTTCCAAGCTGCATGGCGAGAACCACCGATGGTCTTGCTATATCCGTAGCCCTTCCCAAGACCACGTGATTTACGAGTAGCGGAAGTGAGACCACGCTGTTCACGATGTTTCTGATGAGCCTTGCAAATCCAACGGATTGAAGGATCGCGACGAATAGCCGAATGATTCGGGTCGACACAGATTACCTCAAAGAATTTGAAGGTACTATCTTCACCAACCCAATAAGAATTCAGCACGCGGAGCGAACCACACTTACGACCAACACGATCCTTAAAAATATAAGCATTAAAAACCCTCAGATATACCTCAGCTGTAGCCTGGATTGACCGTTGGTTCTTCAATTGGTTTACACCCTCATTGGTTGGCTTACCGTAGGTGGCACCTTTGGGAACCGGACGTTTTCGACCGCCACGGCGTACCCGGGTGCGGTAAATGACGTACCCTTGTTTAGCCTTATAACCGAGTCGCCTAGCTTTATCAGGCCGAGATGGGCGACTAACACGGACAATTTTGTTTGATTGGCGGAATTCCCAACACCTCATGCGCAAGAGATAGCGCATTACGTCTGACTGCTTGTGGCGATATAATTCTTGCATGAACTTGTAAGCTCCCATGGTGTATCTAGAAAAAGAAACACCAATGCAAAGCAGAAAACTCAATGCTTCATTAAAAAAGTGTGTACCACAAGTATACCCTACAGCAGAATAATGGCAAAGCAAAACTGCGATAACTACAATCAATACCTCTACAGCCAAAACAGCCCACGTTTTAAGGCACCAAAGGAGATGATGCGCCAACTAAAGTCAGGAGGAGTAAAACAAGCAGAAAATGCAGAAATCATCATTAAATCATCGCTTTGCCTTTTAAGCAAAGCCGCAATGGTATATTGCCATCCATTTTTGCAAAATTTATAAAGAAACGAATCTGCAAGCACGTTAGGAAGCACGTAAGCCGTCAATGTATAGCTTTAATACGGCGAACCTAATTATCCTAATTAGCGCGTAAATTATTCAACTTTTGCTGTATATAATGCAACATATGGCAGTCTATGAGAAAACCTGACATGTTTACGCTCCCATTTATTAAAATTTGTCAAGCGAAATATTGCTTCAAGATTTAGCTTCTTCGCAGAGTCTTAGACTTATGTTGATGTCAAAAGGAGGTAATGTTTCGCCCCGAGCACCTCTTAAAGATCGAGAGAAGGCTAGGTGTAGGTTAGAATACTTGTATTCTAGACGGAAAGGAAGGGACTGCTGGCATGACACCGTTCAAGGAGACCGCCACCAATGTGTCGGACCAACCAACAGTCCAAACAAACGAAACACTACAGTGAGATATAGGAGAATATGCATGTATGCCATCAACATACTTTGAGAACGTGATTGCTTGCATGCCACGTATGGCCTACCCACGTGGCTAGACTAGTATGAATACCGCGGTGACCGGCAAACAACCCGAAACCCAAACGAACAACGTAGGTGTTTGAGCATCCCTAGGGGAAGGAGAGAAGGCTAGGTGTAGGTCAGAATACACATATTTTTAGGGGGAAAGGGAGGGAACTGCAGGCATGGCCGACCTTCCATCCCACGCAGCACCGTTTAAGCTGGCCGCTACAAACAACACATTGCAGTTTCGTTGGTAAATCTGTACTTGATGCAACCCAAAGACAAAGATTTATTGCTTTTTTGAACGTAGTGTCCTGGGAATTTCTGGAAGATTTAAAGAAAGCAAGTTATGCATATTCAGTCGAGGAAAAGAAAGTAGCTTCTGGAATGGCCCGAGGACCAATCCACAGAGCCCGCTCAAAACTGTAGTGCTTTATTCGTTTGGACTGCCGGTTGAACTTCTAGATTAAGGACATCTGTCTTAGGCCTAGCTGCGTGGGCTGGCCTCCTGGTCATGCCAATAGCTCTTTTCCTTCCCATCTTGAATTAATGCATTCTGATCCATGCTTAGCCTTCCTTTTGCCGTCTATGGATGCTCAAGATGCTACGAAAACAATCGCTTAATTGACCTCAGGACCAGTAGAAGTCCTGCTGATGAGAAACTTCATTCAGCATATCAAAGAAATTTATCCTAATGCCCTAGCTTGCACAGCAGATCAGCACGTCTAATGAACAGAAGATTTACTCATAACCAGAGGCAAGAGTTAAATTAAAAACAATTGTATCGTAATAGACCTTAGGACTATTTTAATGACTTAGTGACCAGGTCTCCTGTTAATCAGATTAATGGCAACTTTGTCAAATGAGTTGTCTTTCCTTCCCCACTTTACCATTTTAAAGCTCAGTTTTCTTTGAAGGATAGATAGTAACAAGATCAAAGTATCTGTGTTGGCGATGCTCAGAGGTCTGGATAGTCAGCACGCTTGAAAAGCTTGCTTAGGGAACAAAAGCGTGATACGATTGTAATACAAACAACTGTAGCCAAACATGTCAAGACCTAGCACATCTAACGATACGAACAGATTTGACATTCAAATAAGTAATCGTTCTAATGTTTGCCAACGTTGTAATGCTCCTCAGTTTGGACTCCAGCTGACTGAAGTTGCCTTAGGAGGTCATTTTACTTAGCTCCCTGGGCTGGCATTTAGGTCATTCCAGCCGCTCCATTTTTAGCTCTCTTTAATATATCTAGCTTGCCCTATGCCTTTCCTTTTTTTGCCTATTTAGAGTTCAAGATGCTAGGAACTTATTTGTATTTTGGTATGCTACTACAAAATATATCTGTATCTGTTGTCATTATACATTTCGTCTTTCTCAACTAAATTCACTGACAAGCGCCGACTAAATCTTGACTCTCTCATGCTAAAATTTTATTTATGTTAACTTTTTTGGTTACCTTGCTCTTGTGGGGAATATCATTAAGCGCCAACTGCTTGCCTCCCCACGCATTGCGCACCTTATATAATTGGCGCCTGTTTGAACCGCACTTGGCCTCCATTGATAGCCAATCACTTTTTTCGATTAGGTTTCTTTCGTTGTTGGCACGTATGGCTGCTGCTTCGGAAGGTATTCGTTGCAGTTCGTTGCACTATACGCTCTAGATGCCATAATTCGACGGAAATTGCTTGTTGAAGGTGAAAGTGGACTAGACGATAGAAGGTTTGGGGTCCTACTCAAGGATTACTTACATTGGGCTACCTCTGATGAAACACCTGAAGCAAGGCATGCGACAATTTTTTCCTATCTTAAGTAATCATCAGTGATGCTGCATGTCAGACAATACTTGAGAAAATTTTTCAGTGTGAAAATGCTATGGAGCAAGCGCTTTTAATCCAGCTAATGAATATGGAGCAATCAAATCGGTATTCGGAGCTTCTAGAGCAAATCGGCAAGTACATTTTTGCATAAAATGGACAAATAGATAAGTCCATCGAAACAGCACGTGTTGATATCACAAGACAAAGGGAACGTCTGAAGGAAGCCCGCGTCATTCGCAAGAACCGCCAGGGTACAGCTCGCATTCACAACCGCATGTTTTCTAGAATATCACAACCTTGCTAAGATAGTACAGGAATACCCGGAGAGGCAAGAAAGCTTGCGGTGAGGATTTTCAATATGCTGGTCGTGGGATCAGTGTGCTTCGTGCCCACATCGGCACTTTAATATTGGCGTACTTTAGAAAGCTCCAGAAAATGCGGACCGAGTTGAACAACCTTGAGAACATCAACAGGATGTACGACGAGCGAATTAGTCTTCGTAAGAAGCAGTTCCATCTGTTCCTGGTGGCACTCCGTGACTTGCAAAGGCTGGTTGAACGTATGTATCACATACTACTCAGAGTTCATGTGATTCTTTAAACTGCTCAAACTTTATTTTGGTAGAAGACATCCCCATTGTCGATCCGGATGAACAAAGGAATGTCAACATGGATGAGGCGATGGATAACTCCTAGTAAATGTTCTTTATCGACGCACATACCTTAGCTATCTTGGCTGAAATGTATGGCTGGTTTTCCCCTTGTCTTTCTTCTCGCGACATTGCGAATTCTTAGCATCACGAACCCTACGTGACATATACAACGGTCTCACAAATCCGTTTTAATCAGAATAAGCTGACTTGTGTCATAAGCAAAAATTTTATTGCCTTGAGGCGTGCTGAGTAAAAGGGCGAGTTCTCGCATTTAGGTAGAAATTTAGGTTGAGTTGGGTGAAACTTGAAGGAACTGACAAAGGAAAGTAGCTATCATGAGCTGTACATCGTGTATCGTTCCGAAGTCAACGTTGTCGATCGTATCGCTGACATCATGCCACTGCGGAGGAAAGGGATTCGGAACCAGATGAAGCACTGGTACACCTGTAAATCGAGTAAGTAGATGAGGTTGATGGCGTTGGAGATACAAGTCATAAGTACGCATTGGTACGTTGAGCTACCTTTGTCGAGGAAGGGTATGTGGTCATCCAGGATTCCTGGGTAGACAATGGGGGAGAAGTATGGGAGTCTCCGCCTCGTGTCCAAGGCTTGCGATCCCGAGAACAGAAGGGGCTTTGAGAGGCGCTCTAGGAGTAGAGTTACAGTCATTGGGTACCTTGTACCGGGTATGTCATCTTAGAGTCTGTAATTCTCTTTATCCAGCGGGGGTGCAGCTCCAACGATAAAAAAACCCAATCGAAACAAGGATGAAGCAGTTACGACAATGTGTGGGTCTTGCATCAGGCACGGATTGTTACTGCTCCGAGTCTTTTCAGAGAAAATCGACACGGATTGCGAGTGCAACATTAAAGGCGGAAGGATGAATGCGCAGTCAAGTTAATACAGTTACCTATTTCGCTCAGTATATCATAAAATCGGGGGTCACAGTGCGGATACCGAGGAAAGGGGTGGCCTGCGGCTCCTATCAAGTCCAAAAGAACGAACAAGTCCTAAAAAGGCAAAACCAACTGCTAGGTCTATCCTTCCGAGACTAATGCAAAAGGCCAACTGTGGTCCCGTTGTAGTAGCCTTGAGTAGTTCGTCATTTGCAGCTTGACCTGCGTTTTTAGTTAGAGGGAACTATGACTCACAAGAGCGTCATCTAGAAATAGTTTTTGAAGAGGGATGCCATCAGCTGATGTGAACTACTGGATCTTCTTTTGATACAAATGGAGAATAGGGCGTCTTATTGACTAAATTATATACCGGATAAATTCTGTTCGAAGAATTAATGTAGAGGTCCGTAGACAGGTAAAACTTCGTGGAGATGAGGCACTCACAATTCGGCCAATTTCGTTACAGCCCCGCGAATCATTTTGAGCCATCAGGGCGGCTAGATGACGCGAGCCGTAAAGGGAGTCAGTGCCTGTCCATTCCTCAAAGGCCTCTTCTCCGTCAAAGAATATTAGCTGAACAGCAATGTCACTCTGTGGTAACAGAATACGGAACAAAGCTATGAGCCAGTATGCCTATAACATGAAGGGCAATGATTCACGCAAAACCACCAGAAAATTCTGGCCCAAGAGTTAGTTAAAATGAAGCCAGGGAGATGGCATTAGAATTGGCAGAGGTTTAGTTAAAATGTCTGTCTCCGCTATTTGCATCGATTACACCTTAAATTATTTTCAAGGTAAGGGGGAAACACAAAAACCGCATAAAGATGCCCAGTAAGTCGTGTAACAATGCCTTACCTTCGATGACTGAAAGATTCTGATAAGACTTTCAGCGATATTTACTATGATTGAACAAGGAACGGCCGAATCAATGGTTCCATAAAAGTTGCGCATCAACTTTGATTCATAATGGCAAGACACGACAATGCGACGCGATGCATGCGGTCTATTAACCGCCAAAATGTTTGTAAATGTCTTAGTTCCAACCACAGTGGGCTCCGTAAACGCATCCAGGCTAACTATCCAGCCGCTCTCACTAAGCTCTCTGCTTATGAACTGAAAGAAACGTAAAGGATCATTCACCATACCTCCTTAACTAACGTGTGGTTCGCAGTCCCAATTGGACGAATAATATTAATTCTACTTAATATATGCTCGAAGCGTTGCATGCTTAGCCTCGATCTGAGGGTTGCAACATCTCGAAATGTCAACGGATGCGCCAAGATGGACTACGGAGTACAAATAACAAGAATGAGTGAAGGTCTACCTCAGGATTTGTGGGAACGGAGCACTTTGAACTGCCTCCGTTAAAAATAAGTGAATACAAATAAACCAAGAGGGCAGAGATCAGAAATATGGCCTTAGTACCTAACATCCGTGGTGGCAGCGTATCGAGGGGACTCCGATTGGCACCACATGTATCAACGTTCAACAGCCAATGAACTGAGAGGGCCGGGAAAATTCATCAGTCGGCACTGAGGTCACTGGTAAAAGCGCAATCACCAATACCACTGATGACTTCTTAATGCCTACGTAAACTGCCACGCTTCCCCAAATGATGCTAGACGTCAATAATCCAGCCAAACATCTGATTTTCAGTTATTAAGAGTATAAAGTTTGGCATTTATTCGCACAAACAATCCTAATAGACAGCACCTTTAATTCTGTCGTTACAAACAAAAGTCACTTCGCATGATTAGATACAATTAAAATACACAACTTAAATATGACTGATTGACAAATATATTTAGCTATTTTTAGCATTTACATAATAGTTACACTCCAAATCTTAAATATTTAAGTGATTGCTGCAAATTTGGTGGTTATACATTATTAGAAAAATCTACGGGTATTTAGCGCAACACTATCAACAAAGGTATCCAATCGTATTCCAGGGTCTGGGGCGCGTTGTTCGCGTTTCTCTAGTCCGTGATTTTATGACAAGGCACCATGGAGGAGCAAATGAGGGATATGTCACCACAAAGTTTACGTCGTGTATTAATTCACAATCTGAAATCAAAGGGAATCTTACAGGAGCTGAAGGTACAGGGGCTCATAGAATGTGACTGCTTAAAAGGCTAATCTCAGACAGAAACTTGTTGCTGAAATGCAGTTCAAACCTTTGGAACATTCCCTTGGTGCGCCCTCGGGTTCCTCGTCACTGGATAAAAGGATTTCTTATAGCTTGTGCCTTGATTACCTTCGTAGACATGGATACTCGTACACATTGAGTGTTCTTGTACCCGAAGCCGGACTGCAAAATCATGATGTAATATTTAACAAATATGCGCATATTGTAGGTGTTTTCGCGCGATGATTTAATTGCGGTTATGCGACTTAATGAATTTTGTAAAAATAATCAACTGAAGGTAAGCTATGAACATTTTATCGGCTTTAGTTTTTAAGTTTGTCAAATCCAAATGCAAGCCTTTTGGACAATATTACTTCGTATCTCACTTCATTTGGTTCCACGTACACAGAGAACAAATGCATTCAAGTGGGGCTGGGATGCAGTGCATTTCCTTACGGTACGTGTGTCTCCTAGCTTTTAACTGTAAAATTCTTCAATAACTTTTTAAGGTTGTGGCAAAATTTTGACATCAGAACATTCCATCCCCATAATGTGATGTTTAGTTGCTCGATAAGCCCTTTGATGTCTTTTTTAGAAATTCAGCTGAAAAAAATTGATGCCAAATATGAAATTCAGAAAGATCTCGATGTTGAACAAGTGAAAAGAAATTTTGAGGGCAAAATTTTGCGCTTGCGTGGCGAAATCGAAGAAGAAGTTTACAGTGACTACTGTAAAAAGGTGATTGCTGATATTTTTTAGAAGTCGTCTTTGGGTTAGATCATTATTTGACATGATGATTTGGCTTTGTTACCCCTTTTCCAAAGCTTTTTTCTCTTTTTCGATAGGGTGGTTATTTCAGGCTTTTCTTAGAGCGAGAACAGCTAAATTTTGAAAATTTATTTAATTTGCTATTACGTAGTCTAATAAATGCTTTCTTCTTTTTATCTATGTGGAATAAAATTGGCATCATTGATGGAAGGCATTGCATCCTACTTTCTAGCTGGATGCTTTTAAGCGAACTACGTTGAATGAAATGAAGGACGAGATCGAGCTCTCTGCGAATGCTAAAATAAAGGAAAAACAGTTACAGGTAGGTTTGCTGACACAGTATTGCTATATACAAATATTTTAACCTAGTTGGAGGAGGTATATGCCATCCGGAAGGCTGCTCTTGATGAACGTGAAAAGTGCTTGAACGAAGCAATGGCGAAATCGAGGGAATCAAGTGAACGTGCAAACTTTCTTCAGAAACAGACGCTAGCGGCGGAAATGGAAGCATGCCGAATTAGTGTCCAAAAGGCCCGTCAGGCGGAGGCAGATTTGGAAAGGTTAAAATCGAAGAAAGGGCTTTTCCTGTACTTGCATTGAGACGTTATCTGTTGGATTCCAAATTATGGTAGCATCAGTCAATGAGGGAATTTGTACAGCATCTCATTTTCTTTATCTACCAATGCAATCAACAAAGCCTCATAATAAGCTACATCAACTTGATTCTAAAAGCATATCACTCATTCCTTTTCATTTTATCATTGAAGCTGCAAGTGCTCTGCTTTTTGAACGTCTGTAATAAGTGAAAATGGTGTGAGCTGTTCATTATTTTATGTTGCTAGCTTTTGGTAAAAAACATTTCCATTTGGATTTCGCTTAGACAAAGGACGGAATTGCAGGACGAATTTTGTAGACGTCGAGCTCAACTGCAAACAGAGGAGCAGGAACTGCTAGTTAAAAAACAGGAATTTGACGATATCGTAAGGCAGGAAGTCGAAAGGTTGGTGCGCACAGAATACTGTCATAGCCCAAAGTTATGAAGTTAGTAGCTTATTCGCCACTTTAGTGAAACACGATGCTTTACATAAGACCTCATGCATGTACTCACCGGATGGGTTGCAAAAATACTATTACAGGTGGATGTACCTCACTTTAAGGCTGGCGAGGTGATGGTAGCATGCCCGTAAAGCACCTGTATTAGCATTATTAATTTGCCTTAAGGCTTCGTATGTCGGATGAGGTTGAGCTGCTCAGCAAAAGGAAGGAGTTGGAATTCACCAAGACTCGTCTAGCAAGTACGATTTCGATGTTCAACTGCATTTTACATGCTGATGTTCAGCCCCACCCTTCCAAACATGCATGTCGGGCATCAAATTTTAGTTGAAAAAAGTGCACTGGAAGCACAGAGGGATCATATACTGGCGCTTCAGGAGGAAGTGTCCCAAAAGTCAGCCCTATTTTCACAAATGGAAGTAAGTCGAGTTCTTCTTGCTCGCAAACAAACGCACATTGCGTTTTCATGGGTTCATGCATTTAGATAACTGATTACAAAACCCTCCAATTGAAACTCGGTACTTCAACAAAAGAAATAAATGCTCTGAAGGAGTGAGTTTTCTGCTATAGTCTGCCTGCTCTTGCCAAACTTACTTAAAGAAAAGTTTTTGCTTATCTTGCCGGTGTCGATGCTTATGTATTCTTTTCTTTTTAGAAGTCTCGGGCAGGCTTTGAAGGAACTCGAGGAGTTAAGACAAGGTCGAATTCGATATCCTCATATCGAGCTGACGTTTTTCTTTGCCGCTCCATAACCGATTCATACTCTTGTGCTAAGTAAAGCTTGCAACGGGTCTTCAAAACATATGCTAGTGTTGAGGTAACAGTTTTGAAGTTGCGTTGCTACGAATCAAGGGCAGCTTGAACCCATTCATTTGTAAAACATGGACAATCTTAAAGATGCTAACTTATTGAGCGATTGAGGCTTTATTCATTTCCTAAGTAGGCTTTGAGGGAGTGTAGGTATGCACCCGCCATGGCACGTCTGTATCCTCGGGGAAGTCCGAGCACAAGTATGTTCGTGACCACAGAAATAATGCACAAAAATGCGACAGTGGCATTGGCTTCCCCTTGACGTGACGTTTTACAACGAGGTGAAGGGATGTTGGCAGAGATGTCGGCGGTGAGATTCATTGCTCTGTTGCAGGTGCGGCAACTGCAGCCTCGGAGAGGAGTCTCCTTGTGGCCACGCGCCAGGAGAACGAATCCCTACGGACAGCTCTTGAGCAGGAACGTGCCGCTAAGAATAAAGAAAGGATTAACCTCACTGTCAGGATAGAGGAATTGGTAATTAATGTGTAAAATGTCTACAAGATCTTCCCTATATGCTTTGGTTACTAATTCTTTGTCAACTAGGTGAGGCAAATCGTGTGCTGACAATAATGCTATGTAAATTTATGGGTTTTCATTTAAATGTTAAACTGTGAACAATTTTTTGATTTGCAGCTGATACTAAAGATTAAATGCGACTCAAATAATTTAAAGACGCTTGATAAGCTTATGAACCACTAATGGATGGGCGACTTGACTTACAAGATGATGTTTGGCATTCAATTTATAATTGAATTGTAAATAATAATTCAACTTTCGTGTGAACGGATCGGCGAATCGTACTACTTACAAGGCTATAATTACGTAGCGTAGAGTTGGTTTTTTCCTCCAAGACCTGAAGATCGCATTTCATATTGTCAACCTTAAAAAAACGATTTCGCATAGAAGAGTCTGTTTCCGCAAAGAGTCTTGATGCAGTGCAAACTATTCAACGCCCTTTCGGGGGCGTATTTTGCCTTGCAGAAGGAGGAGAAGAGCCGCCTAGAGGAGCGTGTTTGCCTACAGGAGAGTGAGGTGAGCAGACTACGTGGACGGCTGGCCGATCAACTACGTGCACGCCCTTCGGACGCGCGCGTCTACGTTGCCACTGCGACGCCGGCATCGGCTAGTAAGCCACCGTTCCTCCACCCGCCCCCATCGGCCCCTATGGATGGCACGACCACCATATAATGTCCATTTGCTTGAAGTAGTTAAAATGCTCTGAAAAGAGGGGTATAAAGTGTTTGGCTAAGTCACTATGCCAAGTAACACAGTTGCTTTGCCTAAATATGGGTGCTATTTTAGTCCCAAAAGTGTAAGTTAACTTCCTTAGCAATGCCCGATGCATGCTTCATAAAATACTTTGCTTTCAAGAGCCATTTGTCAAAAGCACTCACTTTTAAGGGATCGTCTGATTGCAGCCTTTAATTTGACTTTGATCATGTTTTTTTCGGTTAATGGCTGCGATACATCCTGAAAATAGTGCAGACTCGATTTTGTGTCTGGTTTGTGCTTCTAGACATTAGAGGCGATTTCTGTGGTGAGTTGCAAACTCCCGCAGTTTTCGTCAAGAATGGGAGTATGGCAGCGTCCTCAGCCACTGTCAAGACGGCGCAAGAGAGGCTGAAAGCGCTGGAACAGGAATCGGTTGAGCTGGAGGAGGCGCTTGTCCGGTGGAAGGAGGAGATTTCCACTGTCTCGCCAATATCAAAAATGACTACAGAAGCAGTTGCAAAACGCGTCCAGCCGAATTTCCCCATGTTACTTAGAAGTGGTCTTTCGACAGCATATTTGAATAGTTTTAGAACTGCTACTGGCATACCCCTGCTTGGCCAGTTTCCTCCCGGCTGGCCATTGCCATTTATGGTGAGTATCCACAACACACGTCAGCTGTGCAATGGCATGCATCAGGAACCTGAATGAATTCCCCACGAAGACTAGTGAGAGTGGTGCCATTATTGGTGCTCCATAATGGTGATTTGCAACAGGGGATGTAGTGCTTGCTCAAACCTCCTGCATTGGGAAGTAGTCAAATAGGATGTGTGCCGATCCCACTAAAATTCGCCTTCATTAGCCATGAAGCAGCCCTCCATCATGAAATGGGACCATTGGGTTTTATTCAACAGTTACCTTAAATGGATGTGTGGAGATAATGCGAGGTAATTAGTCAGGCGCCAGTAAGATGTTGACACTTTTTTGAAAGCCTCAATTTTTTCTAAGCACTGAATAACTAGTGTTTTCGTATGGATTTCCAGTGGCTCATTGACATGGCCAAACACCACATCATTTCCGAAAGTCAACTTGTCCAAAAGGACAGGCGCGAAAGTGCCACTGACCGGAATAATTTTTCTTTCACTTGAATTCACAGAGTTCTATGGCTGGTGCTGTGGAGGCTGCACGTGATGGGACTTGCGGGGAAACGCCCGATCCGGTTGGCGCACTTCAGCATTTCGAAAGGCAAGTCGCAACCTGAGTGATGTGCCTTTTGTGTCTCCTTAGTGGTTGCAGGACCAAGTTTTGTTTTCCTGTGCTCGTGTACATGATTTTGACTTAATCTACACGCATTAAAGAGCCTTCCGTCAGCATTAATACTCTGTTTAAACAAGGATTTTGGTGTGACAGCATACCATCTTGTCAATAGCAAACCGAAGATCTGCATCATATATCTTGTCAAAAATTTGCAGGCTCATGGAGTAGGAGACAGCTTTAAACTGCCGTTCTCGAGAAGATTTGCCATATAACCACGAATTACTACTCTGCTCTTTATTGAGACGGTCGGTGGTTTAGGTGTTTGCGAAAATAATCCCACGGATTTAGTTTTTTTTGTCAGAAACAGTCAGTGCTGTTGAACGAGTTGGCTTCGAAACGAAACAATTGTAGGGCTGATTGATTAAAATTTTGTTCCCCGGTGAATTTTAGAGAAGTATCAGCATCCGTACAACAGCCACGAACAGCGCAGACGAGTGAGGCGATAATTCCTTTACAGGCGGACACAGTCCCTCGGATCACTACTCCCGTGGCTACTGGCCCATCAGCAGATATTCCAATTAACTACCAAAAGGGTTCTGCATTCATGATATCGAAGCGAAGCCCGTCTAGCAGCATACCGGCAACGTCTGACGGGGCCAAGAAGGCAGCATGTGAGGTTCCTGAGAGGCAATCTTCGGCGAATCATAGTGATGACACTCCGCTGATAATATTGTCGCAAAGTGGCATCCAGAATGGCGTAGTAGAAACTGTGGGCCCCGTCGATCAGGGAACTAAAGAAAGTTCTCCGTGTAAAGCGGTGCCTTTGGGAAGCTCAGATAGACGGGTTGCATCCCAGTCGACGGAAAAGGTATATGATACCCATGGGCTTGATTCTAACAGCCCTGAATGCGGCGCCCCAGACTCATTAACTGGTGGTGTTGGTGGTCGTAGGAATGGTAAGCGTCGTTTGTGTTTCTGAAGTGGCGTGCTTATGCTACGGAAAGTTCCATTTAGCCTCTGAATTATTGGTTTCCATTGCAATTGCTAGAAATGGGAATAAATTCATTTTCCAGCCGATTGTTTATCCTAAAACTAATTCTACCTTCCAACTCTGCACTCACGCTTCACTTAAATACTGAATTTCAAGATTCTAGCACCAAGCAAGTTAACGGCGATAAAAGTGGTGAGGAGGACAAAAAGCATTTTGTTGAGGTGTCTCCTTATGTAAGTCAAAAGGAAGAGAAGGAAATGGAGAGACGCTCTGATTCTTCCTCCAACCCCGAGATTGATCCAATGATCTTGAAGTATATGAAAGTCGTCCAAGAACAGCACCTAGCACAAGAGTCGGGGATGGAGCTGGCCCGTCCCGTTGTGGCAGAACACCAAGATTCGGAAGCGACTGAACCGCGTCCCTCATTCGGCGATTTTCTCTCAGCTCAGCAGGTATGCAATGCTAACTGCAAATCTAATTGACCTTAACTAGAATTGTTGCACTAATAGCGTCACCCAACAATCTGAAATGTATTTTGTGCTACAATTTGCTAATCATTCGTGTAGCGTCATTGAGAAATTTTCACCAATGTGTAGCTAATCTCCAAGCTCTTGATTAGCGATGCGATACCTGCTTGCTTTCATCACCTTTTTAAACCCAATTAATGGAACCTTTTCTTAACGTTTGGAAGTTTTGGCAAAGTAGAAAAATCAGTTTTAAGGTGGCAACTGAATTATTTAATAATGCTACTACCAACAATAAAATGTGCTTTTTAATAGCCAGAACTGGGTTTCGCTTTATGATCGATGTGGGATGGTACACTAATTTACAACAAAATACAACTAATTTTGTGGAAGCGTCATTACCACCAGCTATGTTGGATGGGTTTTTAGAATCACATTGTTACTCGGTACTTAAAGTAGCAGGAAATGTGCTTGTGTTTTAGTTCGATTCCGACTTAAGCAGTGACGAGCGAAAAGTTGGTGACATATCCATCGAGGAACCCATCGAAGAAAAAAGGTGGGTTTGATTAATAGAAGTTAGTGCTCCATGCAGCAGACTAAAGTTAAACTGACCTCTTACATTTTAGTGAGGAATACAATAATTCAGACAGCTTCTGGTAGTGCATTTGAGATGCGTATTCTCTTTTTCTTCTGTATTTTCACAAGCATCTTTTCAATTACTGCCGTTCTGATGCTACAACCGTTTCGGATTTATGTCATTCGTACCTCTTCTATAAAACTTCAAACTTCGGTGGAAACTGAGACTGTATACGTTGGGAAAACAGTAGACTGAATGAGATCTTTATCACTTGCTTTTATCATATAAGTGTACCAGAGGCAAACTATGCTAGGCGTAAATGCAGAGAACTCTACTGTAGGCCAAAATAAACTAGGTGTGGGTGTGGTATCCCGGCACTGCGTGACTGCGATTGCCCGGGCAATTCAGCTTCAGATCTTATGCTCTCACCTCGAGAAATGACATTTAGATCCTGGATTGGATGTGATCTTCATAAGGCATTTAAACGTGGGCGGTGGTTATTCTTTGGGGTCTGGTAAAAAAGCATTTTCTGTAAAGTGCAATGGCAGGAATGCTATAGAATAAATTGGCTACCAAATACTTTGGTCAGCTCCGGATTTGCATTTCTTAACTCTGCCGGGGATTTGGTGTCCGCTGAAGAATAGATATGCCATTCAGGAAGGGAGATGCTTGGTTCTCCAGAAAATCAAATCAGAAGAAAAGTAGGCGTAATTATTTCGTAAAATGCATACTACTTAGCTAAATTTGTATACAATAATTTTTTTGCATTTTAATTGAAATAATTATTTTTGCTAAAAACACAACTTATATGAAATATTTTACTGCGTGAATTTTGATTCTTAGTCCTAAGGTCGATTAACCCGCGTGATTCGAAATTATGCGCAAGTTGCGATGAGTAAGTGACACTTGGGGATTCCCTAAAAATTTACCTTTTTAGAACAAATATGAATATCACTCGTCCTCTAAAGGTATCAAACAGCAGCTTAAACAAAATGGGTGACGATCCTCCTCTGAGGACTGTTAATAGTGCAAATTATGGGAGGATATCGCAATATGCACGATTGTCCGAAACTGATGATATTTTTCGGAGTTCAGTCGATGGGCAGACGCGATTTTTGAACAGCTCTGGTGCGTTACTTTGTAACGGATTTTGTCAATTATAATTTTGTTGTGTGCATTTTGCTGTTCCTCATTTCGTAGTGATGTCTTTGGATTGATTGCACTTTTTTAGCTCTTAATCGTTTAATTTGCATACCTACCTAATTATTGTGATTCGTTTTATCTAATTTTTTAGTTTGAGGTCTTTTGTCTTTAAAGGTCGCAATTCGTCACAAATGACACATGATGCTAGTTCAAGTACAAAGACTCTACCAGTTCCCTCGGAAGCATTTGAGCAAATTCGAACGGAAAACAAAATGCTCGGGCGTTTGTTTTGTGATCCATCTTTTCCAGCTGACGAAACAAGCCTATATTACAGCCGTCGACCTCCTTGTAGTATTGTTTGGATGCGTCCACCCGAAATTGTTTCCGCGATGTGTAGAACGGACGTACTAGGAATAGCACCACGAAAAATACACTTTCCGGAGTTTATTGCTGGTGGAAGCATCCGACTTGGAGATCTTCGACAGGGTGAATTGGGTAAGGAATTATCATCTGCATTTTTGGAAGATTAAGTGCTTAAACTAAAATTAAATGTTAGTTTTGGTGGTCGGTCTGGATTTATTTGTGCTTAGCTTTTGGATACACCTTTCAGTTTTTGTTCCTGGTGTTTTGGGCAGCATTTTCAACGTGTTGCATTTTAATGAAAATGTTCGTGCTTCAAAACAAGGTGGCATTTGCTTGATCTTATTTGCCATATTTTCCAGGAAAGAAATTTGCAAAATGGGTGAAATTAATATCCAATAGGTAGTAAAGATGCGAATCAATTAATTCTTTTTATTGGTCGCGATCTGGCAAATAAGGTATATGGATCCGTACAAAAGCGTCTTAAACTTTGGGCATTAAATCGCAACCTTTTTACCCCTCAACAGCTCATGTTTTATCTTGATTGATCCACTTATAACATCGTGCTTATTGCCCATCCTTTCGCTACCATGATATGCCAATTAAATTATGTAGGTATTCAGGTGAATCCTGACAAGGATAGTGTTTCTTAAACGGAATATTTGGTTGCCTAATGGATTAAATGTGTTATTTTCTGGTTGGTGAACTATTTTGTAAAATGAAAGCACAGATCTTAACGCAATTTAAGTGTTGTATCTTTCGTTTCATACAGATTTGACCGTGGACTAATGGGTGTGTACACATTTTTATCTCGCCCAACAGGTAATATTATATGGAAGTATTAGTAATGTTGGCGTCGCTGATTTGGACTCGTCATTTTTATTGGTAGCTTTGAACAAATAAATTGGCACTTTTGGAGATGCTGCTGTGATACCAGGTTATTATCTGAGTGGCATGTGTGTGGATATTGACCTCAGCAAAAGCATTGTTTCATGCTGTAATGGAAGGACGCAAGAAATTACATTGGGGATTGATGCAGTGCTATGTGTGTTATCCTCATAATCTTTTCAGGTAGCATCCTACGCTTTTCAGTCCACCGAACACATTTACCTTTCTTTCCGCATTTTAAACTACGAATGTATTTTAGCAAAACATTTCTCTTCTTTGGGATCTGAAGCGAATCCATGCAGCGTATTTCAGAGGAAGCCATGAAAAAAGGTACAGAAAATGCAGTTCTGTAGGCTGTTTACGGTATTTTTGTAATTACTAAGGTTGAGGGTATTTATTATTTCGGGGTGCGGCGAAGAATTCATACGAAATTTAAGGTTCTTACGTATCAGTCGTTACTACGCAAAGTTAACAAAATAAAAGGAGCGTAAATTCAGTCTGCAGCATTGCTATTTTGGGGCGTGAGCTCTTTAAAAAAATTGGAACTTTTAACGAAATGCATTTAACGAGCTGTAGATGCCGATTCGTCCAAACTTTTTTGCATAGATGCAAGTGGTGAGGACGGTTTCTTTTTTGTTGCTGCAGAAGGAAGTTTATGGTGGCGTTGTTTTTGTGCAAATTGCGTAGATTCGTGCTAGATACGTGGCTAAGAAGAGAAGGTGTTTATCAACGAAACAAAGAGGCGATTTGCTAATTTAGTATCCCATCTTGCTGGTAGCATCTTCCATATTGCACCTGAAATGCTTGGAAGAGTGTTTTTGTATTTATAACGCTGTTGATACAGCTAAAACACTGCTGAATGCAGTAGGAGGACGGGAGAACCGTGTAGCAAAGTAGTGAAGGCAGCACTGTGACAGCAGCGGAAGTTAACGCCCTCAATCACGCGTGCTGACAGAGTCGTGAAGCCCGAGTCTACCCTGGAGTTATCACGCGGATCCGGCGACGATGGAGTGCTTTAGGAACTGAATTCTAACTCACCTTACTCGGCAGTCAACGCAGTCTTTATGGCATTTGGAAGCCGCGATTCAGTGTTGCATTCACGCATGGTTCAGGCTGTTCGTTTGTTTGGTTGGCTGTTTTCAGATGACAAGAAACTGCTACTTTAATTTTCAAACAATCATGTTGGGCATGGCATTTGACGAAGATTGCTTATGCACGTCAATCCCAATGGATTAATTGCGGACATTCTAAAATGTTCAGTTGTCTTAAAAAGCCTACTACAAGGCAGCGTTACTTCAGCGCCGAGCCACCACTGTTAACACGGAGATTGCGTTTAATTTGCACATTTGTGTAATTTTGTAGCTTAGTTCACTGATACGTTGGTTGGTGGAAGTTAAAGGGAAGCAACGAAATCGGTTTACTTCTATCCACACCGCCTCCACTACCGTGCATATGCTTCCATTTTTAATCACGTTAACTGGAAAAAGAAGAAGAATAGCAGTTGTCAAATCCTAGCGTAAAGGTGCTAATAACTGGTTAGTGTATTTTGCTATTTCTTTTGCACCATCGATACGTCTCGCCCATCGTTCCTCTCTCACAGATGCCAAAGGGAAGTAGCAACGCTTGCAACCGTTGATTTAAAAGTTTATTTGTGTAGTCACATCTGTGTTCTAAGTGTAGTTGCATCACCCATTGATTGAGAAGAAGAAGAAGAAGAAGCAGAAGGGGCTTTCTTTGATGTGTTTTCAGTTGGAAGACCATTGATTCCGATCAGTAAAGCGTGAGATTTGTTGTCCATTTCCACGTCACCCGCATGCTTGGTTTGGGCTTGATTTCAAGTAAACATTCATCCATCATAAGATGAGCACGGTATTAGCAGCAGTAGATGACAGCAAACTCTTGGGTACCATCATCGTTTGTACCAAATGAACAGCTTAATCGCCTCACCTCTTACACTCTATCTGGCACCCTGTCCTCGTCTTCCTTCTCCCCACATGTTACACAGGAACAACAATTGCAACGTTGTGTAGGTTTGTTTTACAAACCATAAAGAGAGCAGCATATTGCCTTGCAGAGCAAGAGTAAATGCATTATTTAGGAAGTGGATTGCCCAAATGCGTGCATGCGCTTCACAGACTCCACTCTACAACTGAGTGGGTATGCGTTATGTTTGTGCAAGAGGAGAGCTTTTGGCTTCAGCGATCTTTGGAAACTCCCTATCGAGTTGCCAGGAAGCATTCAAACAAATCGATGCATCAAGCAAATCAACATCAGTGACACAGTCGTAAGCTCTTTTATGCCGTCCCTCCTTGTAATTCCTTGCGTTGCCTCGGTTTCCGAAGCGGTTTGAATGTATTCACTCGTGATCCTATTGTGGTTTCCCTTCCAATGCATCTGGTGACAGTACCTAAGAAAGAGTCTTCAAGTAGTCTTCAGGTAACGGGTAAACCACCGAAGTTTTCATTTGGGGACACCATTGTCGCATTCTATTTCATGCCGCTTCGTGGACCAAAATTGAATTAATTAGAGATTTTATAAGATAATAGTGCTTGAATAAGTTTGTTAAACTTTTCTAAAGCTGAAGCAAAGGCGACTGTCCTCACTCTGTTTAGATCTAGGATTTGCAAAGAGGTGCTTCCATAATTGTGCCAGCTTGATGAAAACGACTGACATAAAGTGGCAACATTTCCTTCCTTTTTTCTGTAAGTAATCGTGTAAATAAGTACCGAATGTTTGGACCAAAAATAGATTGGCATCGTTTAAAGGAAGAAGTTGAGCATCTGCTTTTTCAACTAGACAGTGGCGAAACTCTCATTAACTCCCTAGGGTGGTTGTGGTTGAAACTAGTTTCTCATAATTGTAAACTTTTTCATTTTCACACAGCGCTGTCATTGCTCTTATCGGGAAAACATTCTTTATCCGCTAATTTTACTTAAAGGGTGTGGAGAACGATGAAATCTATTGCTCTGAAAGTACAAATTATCCATTTAAATGCGCGTTATCTCTACAAGGAATTTGTTACCGCATGCTTATATAACTATTCACATTCTTTCTTCAAAACATGCATTCGTCGAGCTTCCAATCAACTTTTTCCCTGTCTCATTAATTCAGCGTGGATAACTTGAGTCTTCGTCTAATGAGCAGAGCAGCGGGATTCGTGCAATCAAGAAGAGCAACTGAAATTTTGCATCACTGTCCATAATTAGAGTGGGAACAATCAAATCACGAACGTCAGTGATCGCAGCACCTCACTTCTTTCTCTTTTATTACGCTCAGGCGATTGTTGGGTGGTCGCGGCCTTGGCCTCCATGGTGACACAGCCACGGTTGACAATGCGGTCGATCCCACAGGGTCAGTCCTTTCGTGCCGATTGGTACGCAGGGTGCTTCTGCTTTCGTTTCTGGCAGTTTGGTGCCTGGGAGGAGGTCATCATCGACGACCGCCTGCCTGTGCGACCTGGTGGTCGGCCCCTCTTCATCCACTCCAGTCGGCATACGGAGTTTTGGCCTGCACTCCTGGAGAAGGCATACGCCAAGTAAACGACACGCTTCCATGCTAAAGGAATCTAACATAATGGAAGGGTTGACATGTATGATTGTGTTATTGCCCCAGCGGCCCCTGAAGAAGCTGCTGAAATCAGCGATTGCCACACTGCGGGCAGCATTAGCGATCTGCCGTGACATCTTAGATGTCTGCCTTATGCGGAAGTAAATATTCTATGCATCATGCAAGCAGCATCTCTTTATCCCTGATTATATCCTCGAACATCAGTCCGTTGGTATTGGTCCTCAATGCAGTTAGGTTGAGGTACCAAGCAAATTTTCTAGCAAATGCAAAACTATGACTTCTAGTGTCGCACCTCAAATCAAATGCTTTAGATGCCCACAAATCATAGTTTCTCTTCAAAAAATTTTGTTCGTCTTTAAGTTAAAAGTTGGCTGCTGTTATTATGTAATTTAATGTTTGAGCCGCTTTCCACCAGTTGACGAATGAGCCGGTCTACCTCTCTTCTCAATATTGAGCAGGGTAGGCAGGACGCTAAGTCCTTGTTGTTAAAGCTAAACGCCGCAGACAACCGTGATTATCTCGGGGGCGGGAGCTTTCTCTGGCTAGGTGAGACAAATTAATTCAACTGTAATTGGACGCGGTGTGGTCGGTAGACACTTATTCCATCCGGTACGCGCCATCAATGGTTCATCTGTCCCTGTTGTAAAGTCTTTAAATGGGTGTTTCTGTTGCTGCTGCCGGTCAAGCGCAATCTACTGTAACTTTCAAGAAGCATTCACTTTAAAAGGAGCAAAGTGTTTGATTAATTTTACATAAGCCTTGTTTTCCCTTGGATTGCGCATGCTTCGCAGGATGGTGGTTATTGTTAGGCTTGAGGGGGAGTGAAGCGGTAGTTGCCCAGATTCGAAACCTTGGAGTAAAATCGGCTCACACATACAAGTTTGCTCTTTTGTTTTTCCACCGTGGCCAGGCTTGTGGATAATTCCTTTCGTGCAGAAACTGGGACGGTGAAGTTTTGTTACATTGAACTTTCTGTGCAATTTCCAAGTGCTGTAAAGCGTGAGATCCCGTCGATTTGCGTTGAGGAGAATGAATATGAGAGGATGAGATCATTGCCGTAAATATCTTAACACACTCGTAATGGTAAGCAACACCTTATACATAGCGCATATTGCAGTCTCAATTTAAAAACACCTTTCAAGGACTTTAATTTGGTTGGAAAAATTTTTAAGTCTGCTAGGAAGCCGCACCTCAAACAAACTTCAAGTCGTTAGGGCTTCGTGGCACTCTGCAGTAGTTATTGATACTGGGAGCAATGGGTGGCAATGCCAAGTATTATAAGAATTTGTTAACTAGCAAATCCACAAATCTGTGGAGGAAAACTGTGGAGGAGTGTGTTTGTCTACATTAAATGCCTATTTTTGAATATGCTGGGCGTCGCTTCCAAGTAGGGTAATTAGCGCCCCAATGCAGACGTGATTTTCGTCCTCCAGATTCGCTAGTCTTGTCACTAATGCTCTTTTAATTGGTGGATACTTCATGATTTTAGCGTTTTTTTGTAAATTTGTAGTGAAGGTTTTGGGTCAATTTTGAGCCTTACTGATTGACTGTCATAAGTAAACTCTGTTGGCCGGACGTTACCAACAACTCGAGGCGTGGTGAGATCAGGGCTCTCTCCAACAAACTTACAGTACCTATAATGTATTTTGGAAATCTGCCATTAAAAAAAAAAACAACATGCCCTGAAGGAATGGTCATTTTAACTCCAGCACTGAGGCATTGGGCCTTCTTGTTAATGGCGTTCGCTTTCATTCCATGTTTTAGACTACCGACCGCGCGAATACATTCAATCATTTTGTACTTCGAGCACCATTTTTTAAATTATTTTATTTAGCTGCTACCTCTGAATGAGAAGATGCCTTTTGCGTCCACCGTATAGGTGCCCGCAAGTAAAATATCGCCTGCCTTTCCAGTCAGAGTATGGGTCGTAAAATGCCATTCCACTTTACTAGCCTTTCCTCAATTAACTTGTACCTTTCGGGGTGAGGAGTGATGCTTGCCGCCAAGAGGTAAGAAGCCAACGCCAGATTTTGCCGTGTCGCTCAATCATTGAACGACGCAATCACGAGTGTCATACGAGAGGGCTATTTTAGGAGAAAGTGACCCAGCGGTACTGGAGGAATTGCTAAGCTCTTGAAATTTTTGGTTGCCACAGTCGTGTTACACTATCTTTAAAAACCAGTACATTTTGATGGTATCATTTAAAGAGTTGGGTTGATGGTGATTCCATTCTAAGGGTAACCGTATTCTTGTCTTTGGATTAAAGCCAAAGTCGGGCTACTCGCCACTTTAATGCTGCCTACTTTTTTGAGGCCTGGATTTTAATTGTAGCACTTCAAGGCCGGTAAAAGCCATATTAGTATCAAAGTAACGTTTCTATAAGTACAAAGCCTAAGAGTCTATGCCGCCATCGAAAAAATGCTGGGTTCGGACAGGTTTGAGCAGTCCAATCCATTTTATCTCAATGCCAATTAATGGAACCCTCTGTCAAACGTATCTGTCCCTATTGACACAGGCTTAGTGGTTCCTATGAGGCTCTCAACGTCGGTCTGATAGGTGACGCGATGGACGACATAATTGGTGGTCTGACGGAGTCCTACTGTCTGGCCCCTGGAGAGGATCAGGGCATGCGTCCTTCACCTGACCTCGACGACATTCTCATCAAAGCCTTCGACAGGCGCAGTCTCATAACGGCCCGCATCAAGGCGAGTAATGCTTCATATCCTAACATCACTTTCCCATTAATCAGACTGCCTGAACTAAGAGCACTGCATTGACGCGCCTGCTGATGGGTAGCATTCACTCAGCATCTTCAAACGCAAATCCACCGTCTTTACTAAGCGTGGAGTAAGTATGTTAGTAGGAGCTGCCTTTTCAGTGGTCAGCCGAGGCAGAGCAGTTTGACTGCAGCCCTCTCATTGGCACATCTGTATCCAACCCGCGGTGTCGGCCTCTCCCACCAATCGAATCAGCCCAGCGATTTTTGGGTCTCTGGGCTTTCTTGGGATGAATCGACTTGCAAATTCAGCTCTCCAGTCATCCCACAATAAGTGTGCAGACAAAGCTGTAGCTTATGCCTTATTTTAGATTTTCATTAGGTTATCAACTTGCTGGTGGAAGCCGTTCCAGCAATGGCTAAAACATCATGGTGCTTCATCCCCATTCTCTTTCATACATTGGCGCTCAAGGATTACTCACGCTTACCCTCCAGTAGTTTACTAGCCTTGACTTTCATTGAATGCATTCACCATATTAACCTTGATTAATACCGAAAATCTTGATGAAGAATTGTCAGACAGGATGGAGTGTGCGGTAACCGATGCAGATGCGCGAACACCATGCATCCTTCCTCCTTACAAAACGCCTTTATAATACTAAAGCTGATCTGTAATGAACGCAATAACTCAACAGGACTGCATCATCTCAGAAGTCCAGGATAGGCATTTAATTTAAGCCTGGATCTGGTGTCTTTCTTTCACCTATCGGTGTTCCTAAACAAACAATCCCTTTCTTTTTCTTCAAACCGGTAGCTTTGTTGGTTGCTAGCTATTCCACCATTCATTGAGGCAATTTCTCTTCTCAGCTCTTACCGGTTAAACATAATGTTAAGCTCGACGGGAATGAAGGCACAGTCATTTGCATAAGTCCTCAAATTTCATTGTTTATCAACGACGTCAGACTTCTGTTTGTCGTCTTTCAAAGACCTCTGAAATGTGCATGAAAAGAGTAACGCGCCATTTGAATACATAAAAGCAAAACAGAACTTCCGACTTTGCCCATTGGACCGTTCCTGACATTATTTGCAGATCTTTTTGTCCCACGGACATCTGAAGTTGTTTGCCCAAAAATTGAATTTGGCCTCAATTCTCAAGAGACGCAGCACTTCAGAAAACTTCTTCGCCGTAGACGCGTTAAAACGTTGTTTATTTGGACGGTGTGCTTTAAACTTGCTCATAGTGTTAGTTATTTTCCTCTCTGTCATAAACAACGGTGTCTACCAACACATCGTTAAGGTGGAATGAAATGAGTGGTACGATTCCATTAAAAAATTTGGCTCCCCAGACGTGTCCTCATATCACATCAGTAGTATGCACACCAGCGTTGTGTTCACCACCGATTAAGCCCCACCGGCAAAAACGGGGTATTAGACGGTGGTCAAAGTGTGCGATGAGACAATACAAGTGTTGGTGAATTCCGCTGCCTAATTTCCAGACAAAGGGCAGTCCATGCAGCGGGTTTGTGCTACCCCAAGGTTTCGTGCCAGGTCAGGCGTTCGGCCTGACGGACTGCCGAAAGCTGCGCCTTACCGATGTGGCGGGCTCACGACTGGTGCGGTTAGTGCGGCTGCGCAACCTCTGGCCCTCGGCGCGTGTCGGCTGGGTGGGCGCCTGGTCTGAGGGCTCCTCTGAGTGGCTCTCCCTTCCTCCCGAGGACCGCATCAAAGTTGGGCTGGTGAAGGGTGAGGGCGAATTCTGGTGGGTCACTCCCATACCTCTCCTATCCCTCAACTTCCATACTACCTTACCTAGCATTCACTTATTGAATCTTTGTGCATTAAAAGGAAGGCTGCGTTTTGATTAAATTCTAGTCTATTTCAATTACATTGACTCAACTTCAATCGTTACTCCATTGCACATTTTATCCTGTAGTCGTCTCTTATGGCCTTTTAGTTTCTCATTAGTAACTTATTTGAACGAAGTTGGAATTTTCGTTACAGTCCCTCATATCCACTGTTCGTTCCTTACCCTAGTGCACTACCTAGCCGTTTAGCTTTCTTGTATGCTATGCGGAGATGAGAGTTTGGAGAGGGATTGTGCCAACATTCTACCTTCAGGCGAGATGTCGACAGAGCCCACGAGTTTTACGGCCCCTCCTCTTTGGGTAGTTTGAATTATCTTTATGCCATCTAGTACCTCATTGAACACGGGCATTGCAAGCGGCATGCAAGTGGATTGGGTCGTGCTCGAAATAATCGCATCCATCCGCCTCCTAACACTGTTTCATAGAACAAGAGATGAAGTTACGAAACCGCTGTTTTTTTTCCTAAAATTAGGCACCAATATAGAAGTTAATATTGCCTAAAACTTTGAATTAGCTGTCGTTTTTCTCTCAAAATACCACTTTAGTTTCCCGGTGAACTTTCAAGCGTCTCACTTGTGCAAAATACGGATAGTATCGTTGGCACATCCATCTGATGAACTAGTTATGCAAACGAAGTTGTGAAATCAGTAGGTAGGTGAAATGGCTTTTCACTTGGATTGTGTGCCATGCTTCAGGAGTTGATGAAGTCCACTTTCTCCCTTATCGGTCACACTGTCTCTGCTCGTTCAGTCTGGGTTCGAAACACGGAGTTGACCTCTTGACGGAGGTGGATTTCCACATTTTGAACGTAGCATTTGAGATTTCGACGATTCGGCATAATACGCTTCTTAATCGTGCATCTTATCATGTACTACTTTGAGCTTTGCTCCACATTTTTCGGATCCATTCAGAGGTTCAATCTTCAATTTTGCCACTTTGAAATGGAGCTGGGACAGGAACCATTTTGTGTGTCTACGCTTCGAGTGTCAGGACCACTTTTATGGAATTAGCCACCCTTCATGGTTCTGCAACTAGGAATTGCATAAAATGCAATGTGCAATAAATAGTTAATAAGCATTGCACAGTTGTGAGGACCCAACTATTTAAAAACAATGCGGACTGTAAGTCATTTCGATTGCCTAAAAACTAAACAAATGGGTTGTGGCAGTACACGCTGGCTGCGGCTACAAGGGTCATTGGAATGTGGTGGTAGCAGGGTGGTGGAGGAAGCCTAACCCTCGTTATTTGTTCCACCTAGCATTCACTGGAAGCTTTGGACTTATGATATTGTCCCATTGCGACTATCGTCTTCTTCAACGACTTCAGTCAAACCCATGAAATTTCACCTAAGTCAAACGGTTGCTCAGTCAGTATGTCTGTTTATAGTCGTCTACTTTGCCCGGCTGGTTTTATTACGCCCTCCATTCCATACGAAATAAAATCAACCGTTTGTGTCCCCCAACTCGTTCAAATGAAAATTTCAACAATTTGGACAGATGAAAATCCTTAATATCCACCGTAAATCAGCACACCTCTTGTTCATTTTGGCGGCCTTCTGGCGCCATCTATGTGTAGATCTCGGCATCCACTTTATGTCCACTCATCTTTTCCAAACCACTTGTCTTTTGTTTATTGTTTTGACTACCCCGGTAATTGGCTGACAGATGTAGGCGGACTTCAATAAGTTTTATGAATCAACATCCGCCTGAACGGGACCGGGAGCCCCTTCACCCACTCGTGCATTGATCTTACACTGTAACTGTTGAGGCGCCTGCTAACCGTGTTCTTGTACTCCATCCTACAGGCCGAATAGAACTTACGTTTGTTTAGTTTGCCGTCGATTGCTGGTGTAGTACTGAAGGCTTTTCATGTGCGCTCACCTGGTAGTTTTTAGGGACCATGTGTTCTCCCTGGGGCAAAGGTGAAGCTCCAAGAATGTTAATTACCAACGCCTGCATGCATTCGTATACTCTCTGCCTACATTAAGCTGGTTGACTTTCATCATCACTTTAGCATTGCTACTAATTCATTCAGCTTGGAATAGTGGTTAAAACGTTAGCGCATTTAAACGGAAATAAGTCGAGTGAAGCCTGAAAATTTGCCATTGCAAATATTAAATTTAATTCTCAGGGTCCTCTTAGTTTGGGAAGTTAGAATTGTAGCCAAAAAAGAAACATAAAACACTAACAGTGTCATGTAGCCGCGGCAGCCTACAAAATCAAACAGATGGAAACATCAAAGCAAACATCTGGCTTTTTCTCTGCTCATCTTTCCTCTCTGCTCTCATTCATTTTTCCATCTACATGTGCATTCATGCGTCAAGGATGTCAATGGAAGATTTTCTGGCCAACTTTGACTACCTGGACATCTGCCACGTGCTGGAGCCTCCGAGCAGTGATGCGGGTGGCGGTAGCGGCAGCGGCGGCGGCGGCAAGTTGTTCTGTGGATCCCTGGCCACCACCAGCAACCACCAGACACCGGTGGGGCCCGCAGCGGAGGCGTGGACTACGCCGCATTTTTTTGGTCGGTGGGTGCGCGGTGTAACAGCAGGTGGGCGACCGTTTGTGCGTGCCAGCCACTGGGCCAACCCCCAGTTTGTGGTTCGTCTACCCACCCCGGATGTCGGGGACCCCGAAGGCCTCGCCGCACTTGTCATCGCTCTTCTCCAATCGGACACTCGTCCCCTCCGACACCGCGCACCTCGCCTCCTTTCCATTGGCTTTGTCCTGTACAGGGTGCGTCGGTCTGCACTCCCTTCTGGCACTTGATGCATGCCTGTCATTGTATGGTCTTTTGGGCGTGGCGTTTACCTGACGGTAGGGTCTGCTTACTGTCAGTGTCTCCGATTCATTTTACACCTCTCTCTCAATTCCGCTTGTTGTTTTCCTGCTCCCCCACGTGAAATAGCTGCACCCATAATCTGCTTGCGGATGTAGGCAAAATACGCCTCTTTTATAGCACGTATAATGCAGAAATTTGCATACGCTGGTGATTATTCAGTACTATTTCGTTCATTGCATACCGTGCCTTTTTGTTAAGTATTATTGGAGGGCTGGCTTATCAGCTTTGCTCAAATTGCTGATGGCGTACCTGTTTACTTCAAAACTGAATCATACGTAGTTGCATTTTGATGATTAAAAACTTGACGCACTCCACAATTTTAACCTTCCGGGTTGTATTTTCTTAACTTAGAAGAGCCCTTGCGCTTTGATCCTGCCAGCATACAAAGCTACCTGGCAGAAAAAAAAGGCGAGGAATTCCGGTTTTATTTTTTCCTATTCAAATGTATAGTAGATGATTTAATCAAATGCATTTCTGTGTTTTTCATTTCTCTTCATCCATGCAACATGCATAAATTTTATCGGCGTCTGTTTACATTTGATTTGAAGTGTTTTCATAATGCACTCCAGCTTCCTCCTGGAGCATCCCCCCCAATGACACGGCACTTCTTTGAAACCACAAGTCACGTCGCGAGTGTGGACTATTTCTATGACTCCAGAGAGGTGGTCAAGCGATTTCGGCTAGTCCCTGGTGTGTACCTCCTCGTCCCCTGCACGTATGCTGCGGATCAACCAGGGGAGTTCCTCCTTCGAGTTCTCTTTGAACAGTCCGATCGGACGCTTGAGTAGGTTATCGCCGTTTGAGCTTTAGATTAGCTATCTTCTCTGCTGCTCTTGCTGGGTCTGATCCTTGGCTTAAGCGAACTGTTTACACTTTAACCTTAGAGATTACACTTTATTGCATGCTCAAGGAGAAGAGCTGATACCTATGTTGGTCACTATTGTGGGACACGCGCGATGTCATAGAGGCGAAGTGGAACACATGGCTTTTGGTGGAGCCAGGTGCTTGCTCTCGTCCGTGTAGTGCAACAGATTGTTCGTAAATATGATGTTAACCCTCCGTTTAATGCAATACTCGTAATTATGATTCTGCTTCTCAAACTTCCCCAGCGTTTACGACTGAAAGACGAAGGGTAAATGTGGATTCTTTGTCCCTACCATGAATAAAGGTCACAAAGTGCTATCATTGGGAAGTTGCATGCCAGTGATGATGTGTATAGGTCGGAGGCCTCTCCAACGGCGAAAGAGAGCACAACACCGAGCCGCAATGCCTGCACATTCAGCATACAGAAGGGATTGGGGCTAGCGGCATATCCCAGACGCCAGCCCATGCAGGAGGGTAGAAAGGGCTGAGATGTCAAATGTCTGCCAAAGCCGAGAGTTAAGCGACCAACGCGTCACAGCCGACGTGTGCGCTGACGTTCTACTGAGTAGAAGTGGCGAATTGCGTTCATTGCCAAGTGCTTGGGTGGGCGTTGTCATCCACCTTCGGTGAGGAGATCCTTTTGATCAACTGCAAAGTTCATGCTTGTGAGCATGGAGTGTGGGGGCATTTTGGAAGTTCGGGGATGCACTGGTGGTGTTGTGTGACTTCAAAAAATAATTTTGTTGCTAATCCATGAGCTCAATTCATGGACAAAAAATGAGGTTTTGAAAAGTTGCTTCAGTTTGGATGTTTCTTTTCCAAACACTAATTTAATCCGACCATTAAAGGAAGCTAAATATTTTCATATTGTCACGCATTTGGTTGATTAAACTAGTCTGCCTCCAATACGTACATTACGCATACAGAAATTTTAAATTATTTACTTCCCATTCCTGAGGCCACAGACGGCGTGGTCCTTCTGTTGGATGGAATGAAGCAAATATTCTTAGTGAAGACTAACTCAGTCATCAAAAATCATCCAAACAGCGCTCGAGGAAAGCACATTTTCTGTATCACGATGCTGCTACACTAAGCAGGCATTGCTCTTGTGCTCACTGCTGTCTGTCGGTGTCAATCCTTTCTTTTTTACTCATTGTCTGCAAGAACCACGTTCCATGAACAATTTATGGCTGCAAGCTTCTATTGCACCCGTCACTCGGAACCAGCGCTGAATGCGCTTCTGCAAGGCATCAGGTTTGGAGCTACTTGGTGGTGTGCTCAGCGTCAAATAATTTGCATTCCTTTTTTGGACCCTTACGAATGCCATTTGAAGGGCGATGTTGACGCATTTCTTTGAATGAATGAATGAATAAATGTGCTGCAACTACAATGCAAATTCCTCGGAGCCAATTTGTAATAGTGTGCTGATTGAAGGCTTTCCTTGGGTCAAACGTCCACCTTTTTTGTTTAAAACACGAGTCATGCTCCTTTCCTGGCCAAAGAAATGAGGCGAAAGGCAAGTGCGGATCAGAAAACGGCACTATGGGCACTTGCTTGCCGAGACTGCACAATCAAAATGTTGACGAAGACTAAAGAGCCGAAGATGACAACGAGATGAGAATTCACCCATCCCAACAACTGCGAACTTTGAATTCGAGAGTCACAACCGCAGCTATCTGGTGCGAGCGGTGTGTTGTGAAGTTCTTTCTCGTTTCCTACGTGTTATGGGTTGGTGAAGGTTTAGAGGAAGAATTGGCCTTGTGGTTAAACAAACATTTTATCTCTTTTTACAGTGGCATGTACGGTGAGCCATTTGCAGTGGTGTTTAGGAAGGACTAGGAGGCCGCACCCGGCAGCACGGCCAGGGCATTGTGGAGGTACCGACTCCGTATAATTGAATGTACAAGCAAAACATATTCTTCCACCAAAATAATGTGCAAAATGGGCACGGCTTTGGAAAGTCGTTTCAAAGAAGGTAGTTGTGGAGTAGGCTTTGAAGTGAGTTGGATCACTTTCATTTGACAAAGCATTTACACACTTTGAACTTAATTAAGGTTAAGTGTATCGTGCTTCCTGTCTCAAATCTAATGTTTTGGTGACAAGATTTAATTAACAGCGTGTGTTGATCCCACGTTAAAATTATCCTATTTGGGTTGTGGAATGTGAAGAACGCTGCGAGCAAAATGGGCATGGACTCATCAACCTGGTGATGCGCACCAGGAGGCATCCAATGCTGCCTGCCTGGACTGCGGTCACCAACATGGGTGCCCATATGCAGGCTTTGGGCATTGTTGAACTATCCAACGCAAACTGTCCACCGGTAACTTTGCAACGCATCCTCTTCGTCATCGCCAGTTATTTATTCAATCGTGTTCGCTTACTTTTAAGGCTTTGCTTGAGCTCAAAGGAGGCAACTTCATGCCGAAGAGTATTCTTTGATTTGCCATCTCATTTCCATTGGAAAGCCTTTTTTTCATACCTCTACCAAGGCTTCCCTTTGTAAATTCGATTTAGACATTGCGATATTATTTGGATTTGCCCTGTTCGTTGAAGCTAAGTTGACGGATTTTAATGATGATATAGAACGGTGAGGAGGGTGCTAACAAATTGATTATTTTTTACACTACCAAGGGGTTGGATGGCCTATCGCTATATTTTGAATTAAACAGAGGAAGTCATTTTTTTCATTGCAATTCGATGATTCAACCTCCCAGATGCAATCGGCAGGATGATCGAGGTCTTGCTCTGGAATTGGTGCTTTGCGTTTGGCATAAACTCTCTTCAACTCAAAGTGGTCTCTGCGATCTGTCAGTCATTTGCAAAACATCTCATGTAATTTCAACCAAAGCTGTTGAGTTTCATCACACTATCTTGACGCGTGAACTTTTGCTAAGTTAGACGCTTGTTTTGTGACCGAGGTGCGCGCTGGGACGCATTGATGCCGGAGGCATTTCGCCTCAGGCTCTGGCCGATCCGGACCCCCAGTTCGACACGATTCTGCCTCGAATTAGGAGACTCTTCTACGAGGCCGGTGGTGATTCCATGGCCGTGGACGCCTTCCAGCTAGACTCCATACTCAATACTGTGCTCAAAGAAGACCATCGCTTACCCTATGCCATGGTCAGTTTATGCAGTTGGAATAACCTGATCTACATACTTTCGCAAGTAAATAAAACTTTTCTCCACGACAATGCCTTTTATATTTCACACAGCCAAGAAAACCAATCACTCCGTCCTCATTCAGCGGTTTTATACAATCATCCCATCTCATTCACCAATGTTTCGCTCCACATTCGTTCTCAAATTGCGGAATTATGCCAATCTCCAGGTTTCTTCGCCTATTAGTTTTTAAATCAATCACGGCAACAACGGAATGCAAAGGATGCACAACTTGAGCGTTGCATCAAAAAGTCGGGAGGTTGGATCACTGCCAAGCCATTCCTGCATCTGATCAAGCCCCGTTTCGCCTTTTCTCACTACACCAAGACAATTAACAAAACTGCGTATGCATAGGAAGTTGGAAAGGCAGTCCCCTAATCCAAAGACCCGTGCACTTGATGTGCTTCGACAACAATTCAGCCGACACAGCAGTTGGCCGTTAGTGCCACCATTCTGAGGTCTTGCCACTCGTCAATGGCCAAGTGGAATTAAGGCCATGGCTTTTGGCCCCAAAACGTGTTGACGTCAATTCTTATGGTGACACAAATCTCGGTTTATTTAAATTGCGGTTTTGCTTAAAATTGGGCAGAAATAACCTCGAGAAGTGCCCTGTGCATGTGCCTGAATCAGCACAGCTCTGGTTGCAGGAAGTCTGTATACATCTTTTCCGTTTTCACTTCTAGTCATTTCAAATTTTACTCTTTTTTCATCACCTGAAATTGCATCATTTGTCAACGCGAACCGCAACATAGCATTACTGTTTACATTTTGGAGAACTTTTGTTGGTGGATTATTCGAACACAAACTGAACAGTGGAGATTCTTATCTGAGCACCAACTAGCTTGATCATGAACAGTACGTGAAGTTGCAGTCAAAGTGAATGCAAAATCTGGCATCCTTCGAAATTGGAAAAGAAGGACTCCATTGCCCTCAGTTTCCTCTACTTCATGGAGTGATTCCACCATAAAAATCTCATCACTGTGCTAGAATCAGAGCACCTGCTGATAGGACTAGCCTCAAGCCACCCAGTACAGCCATTTCTTTTAAATTTTTTATGCTCTGTTCAGGTGTCGACCGATGCATGCCGTGCCCTGATTGCCATGCGCAACGACCGGTACACGGGACGATTAGTGGAGTCCGAATTTCAGCCGATGTGGAGCCTCCTTCGCTGTTGGTCGCGCATGTTCGCGGCCTTCGATCCTCAGCGAACGGGCCACATCACCTGCCTCGATTTCCGGATTCTCATTGAACAAGTCGGTGCGTTCTACCAACAATCCGCCCAATAAAATAGAGTTCCATCACATTGGAAGTGATGTCTCTGAAGCCAACTGCATCCAATTCCCCTAGGGCTTGGACTAATTACATGGTGTAAGGGAAAAGAGGATAGCTGTACATGAGCGGACAATGCACCAAGTGTACCGAAGATCGCGTTTTTAATTTACATGTTCGGCTTAACTCCCCTCGCTTCCCCTTCTCCTTTATTTTGTCTCCATTTTCGTAGGCAATGCTCTTTTTAAAGACGAAATGATCGTACACGCAACTAGTGGATTCAATTTCAAAATTTCGATGGAAGTGCAGACTACTTTAGCGCTGTACATCCTTAGTTCGGAAAAATTTCAGCTGTGTGATGTGGTGAAAAAAGCCTAACGGAATATCTAAATTAATGTGACGGATTCCATAAAACGCGCAATTAATTAATGGGAACGGATGGATGCATCAGGGAATAGTAGAAGACGAGGGCAGACTAAGGGAAATTGCAACATATGTAGCAACGTGACAACTATTGTACGAATAGCACTCTTTTGGAGAAAATTGTCAGCTTTTGTGCATTTTACTATTTACATCCTTGCAAGGGGCAAAGCGATTCTCGCACAAGATTGACACATGCTTATTCAAACCATGCAACGCATTTTATCCGAATTCTTGACCCCAAATTTCGAACTAATATTTTAATTACCTTGACCTCACGTGCCATGAGTAAGGAGGGTGAAATTTTATTCGTGTAGAGTAATTCCTACTCACAGATGTGAAATTTATTGGACATTCAGTTCATGTACTTTTAGTTTGAAGTGTGGAAAGCATTCGGCTCGATCGCGGTTAGTACTGCACAAAACCCTTAACAAATGTTTCAACTAATGCCACCAATTACTACCATTATCAGTATGTGCAGGACTGTTTGACCACACAGCGTTAACCGAATATGTCGCACGAAACGAGACCCTAACGCGAGCACACTAGTCGCGATCTCACCTGTCCCAATGTCTGCACCCGCAGGTCTCTACCTTCCGCATACAATTCTAGCGCGCATTGTACACCGCTTCGCCGATGCCGAATGGCGAATCAGTTATGGCACGTTCATCCAGATAATGGCGCTCCTAACGCGGGCCATATGTGAGTCCCATCCCTTTCCTTTCCTCTCCTCTCCCACTACCCTCCCCCTCTCCTGCCTTATCACCACGGCCATCTCGCACACTGTCGCTGTCACAGAAGCTACAAACGCCGACATGCCCGATCCTCAGACCGCTCGCATTTCCACTTCATTTCAGATTTACTGCCCAGTATGAGCAATAATGGTGACCTTTTGCAAAATACTGATTGAGCCATTTTGCGTTTTGAAATCGCTAAAGTTGAAGCTAAGCACTGCATAGTGATGGAATAACAGGGCCACGCGAATGCCGTTTCAAACCCAAACAGTTTTGCTTCTGTTAGATAAAATTACTTTAACTGTTAGAACTGATATTAAATGTTTGATTTCATAGCCACTTTCAATGCATCCAGTGGGGATGGATCGACGGTTATCATCCACTTGGAAGAGGTAATTTCTTTGCATGCAAAGGTTCCTGGATTTTACATTTCTTTGTCATTACCTGGTGAATAATCTCTCCACGGATAGATAATGATGCAACTAGCATATAAAAATCATCTTCACATGCACAATCTCATCATTAAAACAAGCAAATGATCTCTGCTGGGAGGCTAAATAGAGCGAAGATAAGCAGGAAGTTGGGAAGTACTGTTCGGCTATGAAACGCTAGTAATTGCTCCTCTTGTCTTTCAGTACCTCGAAGCTTTAACAGCCATCTAGATGCATTCTACCCACTGCTGAATTTGCCAAAGCCCTTTTGCCCATTCCCCGGGCGTACGCAGCCATATTGAGGGAAGCGCCGATGCCTCCTCACCTTCCCAACCTTTCAGAACCCACATGTACCAATGTCCTCTCTAGTTTACTACCACTCCTCAAGGTCGTACCAGCATACGCGATCACTGACTGATAGGTGCATCTGTGTGAAACACGATTTCAAAGAACATCCACGCCTGTATACACAATGAATGGCTTGTGAGCAACCAAATGACTTGGTGTTGTTTTGTTCATGACCTACCAATCTGTGATAGGCGTCGTTTTACAAATAAGAAGCACGCGAGATAGTACATTAGTGCCAATCCACCCACGCCCTAATGGCCTCTTTGTTCCAACCATGAACGCTAAGATAGCAAAGCCATTCAACATTTTGGTCTTCTTGGTAGCAGAAAGGATATGCAAAACTCACTGCTTTAGCAGTGCTGCATATGTGGCAGCAGCATCCAAGGTACAAGTACTCAGTGAAGCGGAAATCGACATGCACACTTGGTGTCCCTAGTGGCATCAGATAATGGTTAATTTTTTGGAACCTACTAATGGTTATTTCGCGAAACGCCTCGACACTTAAAAGATGTTTTTAAACAAACAGAAACCACATTAATTCAAGTAAAACTGCAATTAAACCGCACTGTTACTTTGACATAAATAAGCCTATACGGCTAAACGTGGCAAAACAATTTTTCATTAAGCGAAAATATCGTCGTGAACAAATGGTGCACGATCTAGGGCTGTGATTTACTTATGTTAACGCCTTCACTGTGGCATTTATTCCAACCATCTCGAGTACCCTAAGTGGGCTTAACAGGAAGCGCAAACGCCTCCACCTTGGGGGCTACAGGAGATCGCAGAGATGTGACATCCCAAGGAAATATGAGAAATGGTGGTAAATTTGTAAACAGGCGCAGAGGCATTAATTGAAAGGAGGGGTTGGTGGACGGCGATGCTATGTTGGTGGGCTACACCTGATTCACAGAAATGACCAAGTTAAACACAGAAGGAAAGTGATAAAAATGCAATATTCAGCTCCACTCATATGAAGGTTTATACTTAGTTGAGCGCACGCGACGATTGACAAGGAATTTTAGATTTATAGGACCCTAACCTGCGAAAAACAAAAAGGACTGGACTGTGTGTAGAAAACAGTCAGATAATTAATGAACTTCCTAAGCCTCCGAAGTGGAGTTCGACCATAAGAAAGAAGCCCTGTGTATAAAAACAGCACTTTTTTAACAAAGAGTTATGAAACAAACACAATGCAAAAGGTCACTTCTGCCTGACAATTGCAACAAGACTGCGAAGGTATTCAATCATCTGCGAGATGGAGGGATCGGAGAAGGGTAATTTGCAACAGCGAAGGGTGAATCGTACCGTGCGCCACCGTTTCTTCACCTCCTGTGGACTGAGAGATCGTAGGACGTCCGGGGATAGTGGATGCAGCAGACACCACTCAGCCAGAATCCGGGTCACCTCGTCGGCCTCACCATCCCCAGTTGCAGCGGCTGTGATCAGCACCTCCCCCAACACAAAGTCGCTCTCCGATGGCTCACCAGCCTCGCCACAGTTCTCTGGATTCCGGATACCGAAGGTGTTAGGCTAAAACAAATGCATGATCATTAATAAAACCGCAAATAATCGAATATTCCACACATTAACTAAGCAGTTTTGAATTACGATTTGACGGATGCGTGATCTCGATTTTCAATTGTAAGGCCATATCTCGTGCTGAAAATAACCCAACCATGAGGCCATTGGATGATAAATAAAAGGTATTCAGCTTCCACACAGTGTAATGCCAACAAATTAAGCGTTAGCTCCCAAATTTACCCCATGATTGGAAAAAAAACTTAAGAAAATAGCTCTGGCCTAGCAAACTGAAATTTTCCGAAATGATTTTGTGGAGGCATAATGAAGGAAGACCAAGGCTAAGACCTTTATCCATTTCTAGGTGATTAAGAGTATTTCTGATTTTTGGCAGAGGAAGAGTCAATTGCTAAGGAATTGTTTATTCGGCATAACTTAAAAAGATGTACGCCTCAGAAACACACCGTAAGTACCGAGGCTAATAGAGATCCATTCTGATGGCTAACGGAGGCAGCTTTATACATAGGACTGAATGGAGCTAAGTGACGCACTTATGGAGAGATAAATGCAAGGGTGTCAAGCCCAGGCGTAAAGTGACATAGGCTATGAAATGCGCACATCAATACAAATGTAGCAGAAATGGAAGTGATACCGAGGAAATGGTGGTGTTGAGTGAGAGATCAATCTGCTCGCCAGGCAGAAGAACCGAGCTGTCTGGATCAAAGATGATAGCAGTGGCATTTAGGTCTACTGCTTCACCGCTGCCGTTATTAGAGGACACTTTCCCTGATTCATCGAGAGGGCGAATGGATTTAGGAAGACGCAGACGCTGCCACAACATCTGGCGCGCCCACGAGCTGAAGTTTACGCTCTGTAGAGAGAGCAGCTCAAATAGCGCGCCTTTCAACATCGCTAGGACCTCCTCTCGTCGGTAGTAGGCTACCACCGGATCACGGCTATCTGAGCTGTAGACCAGGCAAGACTTGTTCAACAAGAGATCCACAAGGGCCGAGGAACTGTAGAATTCGATGAAGGTAAAAAAAGACTTTGATTCGGGAAATTCTGTGACATCGAACAGGTTTGTATAAAACAAAACCAAACACTACTGAAATAGTGGAAGAAGTATTTTTGCGGAAGCGCCAGTTTAAGTGCACCAACTGTTGATAATTCGTCAAATGAAATTGAGGAGAGCAGAATTTATGACCTAGTTTGTATGTCTTTGACAGATTCTATTAAAACTATAGGAACTGAGTGACTGAGGCAAAAGACGAAGGAATAAATAAAACTGGTTCCAAAAGTTCCACAAAAATAATAAGGCGATTTGCATCAGTAACTAAGACGAGGAGTTGAAAACGCGTTTTCATACACCGACGGCAAGAGAGGCAGGAGAAGCAAACATCAATGTGAAATGTTGCGAACTAAGTTCCATGACATTGGCGGTTGTAGAGGCATGTGTGCTTTGAACTACAGTCTCATGCTCGCGTATTCACTGGACATCCATTTGACGGGTAGCACTATTATGCTATTCAACACCAATGAAGTAGGGTGGAGAATGATAAGATTGGTGATGATTCAGGAGGAGGTGATGGACTGTATCTTCCGAGTGTATAACCGCGATGAGCTACTGTTGACATGGATGGATGAGACGCAGTTGCAAATAAACCGCGTCATGGATACATCAGTAAAGTGCTACACGTGGTACGCGCTTACGATCCAGCTCGGGAGAGAATGTCAGGCCAGAAGCGAGTGATACAGTAGCGGTACAGGCAGACCTCGACGGCCAATTTCTGGCGGCACAGTTCGGCCTCCTCCAGGGCCCTTTTGATACACTGAGAGAGACGCTCAGCGGGCTGTAGTGAAGAGCGCGCCGTCGGAGCTATGCTTCCGTCAGCAAGCGAGGCAGAAGAGGAGTGCGAATGCGCTACACTGCTACAGGTACTCTCGTCAACCCTCCATCCATCAATTAGACGCATTGCCATTTTTAGGAACATCAGCTTTATTGGACCGTCTTGAAAACGTGAGAATGTCTCTGTATGAAGGTTAAGGTAAGGTGGAAATCATAAACGTTAGTGAACATTCGATACATTAGTAACAATGGGTAAGAAAGTGGTGCACGAATCTTCAGAATAATAATAAGCTATCGGCTAATATCAAAAGCATCAAGGTATAGTAATGCAGCATCGACTATTATATTCAGTACATTTCAATAATCAGCCGCGTAGAAAAAGTGCTTTAAAAAGTAGCAGAACTAAAGATAATGATGGAGAATACGTGATACCTCCTAGAAACACGAGAAGTTTCATCCTGTCCATCACAGGAAGCAAGAGCTGATAGGCGCGTGATAGACAGAAACGAACGATATGTTTACAGGCTAGTGCCTCCTCCCAGATCTTTGCAGCTGTGCGGTCGACTGGGGGGATGTGACGGAAGAATTTGGAGCCAACGGGCAAATTTGAGGGGACGGTACTCGGAGGCAACAATCGCAATAGTCCGATTTTTTGCAGATTGTTGAGGCTATTGGACACAACCGCAATACGAATGTTGTCCGATAGATTCCACTAGGAAGGAATAGAATCACGCTTAATTTGTTCCTCTTCCCTTCTTCAAAAAAGGACGATGAGCGTCATCAGGTCTAAACTTAACCAACAAGTGATTTACAAGGAATAACTTGGGGTGGGTATGGATATGCAAAAGTCGGATGAAATCGCAATTGTCGAAACTGAAATGGTACCCACTCTCAAATGTTACAATCAGCAGCTTTTTGGTAAAATATTTTTGCTTCAACACTGGGCGCAGCAGGTTAGAATTATCGAATAAATACATCAGAACAATATTAGTCACGCAAATGGTTCACTGAGTTTATTGCTCCCTAATGTCGTAACCTAAAGCACAAACGGGTAATAGCTTACCTTCATAAAGTCATTCAACTTAAGCCACTTATGCACATTCGAGTAGTCAAGTTCTTTTTCTAAAAGGAGGTGCCAAGTCCGATCATTGGATGCTGGGCCAACATTACTGGCCATAAGCAAATGGCTTACCAAAGTAAACAAAGCCAGAGGCGCCGCAAAGTGGATGAAACGGAAGACGATACTTCTTCAGAAGTAGGTCATGAGAACTGGCGGACTGTGGATGCAAGTGGAGAGTAGCATGACATTCAACCCGTAAGAGATAGTCACATTGGTAGAAACAAAACTCACGTCCTCAGTAATTGGTGTAGCCAGGCTCCGATTAGACAATGCATCTCGGATGGGCTTAAGGTTGTAGTGCTGGAGGAAGTCTAGAAGGACATACATCTAAAAGGCAATGTGAGTACGAGCTCATGAATAAATTATCTGGGACGGTCGTAAAGTACTAGCTCTTTATAAGAGGCTAACTCTGCTTCAAACATGTGAAAGCGCCAACCTTTAGTTGTCAAGTTTTGAATGGAGAAAATGACACTTTAACAAAAAAAAAAAACAACATTGACGCAGCTCCAACGAGAAGAAAGGGGCAGTTGGCCACACTTTTAGCATGTCAAGCGTTCAATGCCAGACATGAAAACACACAGTATGTCACAGACGGGCAATAACGATGTCTCGGGTAACTCACCAAACTCAAATGAATTTTGGTGAAACAAAGTTCCTTCAACTGTATAAGCTTTTACTACGATGCAATGCCTGCCAGCATTACAGCATAGCCTTACCAACTAGATACCACAATTGGCTGATAAGCAAGGCCACAAGCGTGGTTTAAATGGACACTCGGAGGTAAATACCTTCCATCCATCACAAATTTGACGTTTTGATGCCCACGCTTTTGAATAAGTTGTGCTTATTTACCTAAAACATCGAATCCCACCACACAATGGAAGATTTTCCTTACTTCGACAGCACTTTCAAGAATATGCCAGCGTTAGTAAAATTTTTACACGAAAAACAACGATCACGACGAAGTTTTCAGTGTCAATTGTTGAGGCCAGCAAAGCACAGTTGCAGTAAAAACCTTTTAGAGTAAGAATAAATTTACGAAAGAAACAAACTCGCTCTAATCTAGGGTGAATTTCTGAAGAAACCGGCAACTGAGAGCTACACAAGTAAAAGATCCTACGATTCGAAGTCAATTTACTGATGATCGCATTTCTGCCAAGGTACGCATCCTACCGAACTGAGGCGATCAAATCATGTTATGCTTAAAAAGGTCGGATTGAAAATTGCCAAATCACCCTAGGAGCCTGATCCATATCCTCGCAGCAATCGATGCAATCGAGTAGGAAAGACAGCTGCTCGTAGTCGTATGGAGAGGTTGTCGCCATGCGACGCTTAAGGGAGCCGATAAGGGTCTCCTCCCTGAAATCGCTGCCGGGAGCGGCGAATTGAAGAAGGACTTTGTGAACATCTAAAGCACGCCCTAATTTCGCTTTGGAATACTCTCTAGGCAAATAAAGCGAAAGTTTGTCAGCTATCCTCACATAGATCCTCTACCAAAAATAGTGCACACAAAAATCGGGAGAATTAGTCGGGTATTCGGTTAAACTAAGCATCACAATTGAAGCAAGTAATTTAAAGGTGGGTACCACATACCACTCCATGAATTTGGCTAATTTTTTTTCCGAAGAACATTATAATAATTACCGAAAAAATCCACCTGGACAAATGATTGACAAATGGTTAGTGAAGCATGAAATCTCAGACGGATGAAACTCACTAAAATTATTGCTACGGTCTCTACGGTCTCCCTTTGATGCCTTCAGTTACAAAAGATTAGGTATACAGAGATTAAACTTCGGATCAGTTTATGGGCGATAAATACGCTGGAAATATACCGGCAATTTAAAAATACATTTTTTGTATAAGCATTTACCAACCTGAAGCTCTTCAGATCATCGACCACTCCAGAATCAAAAATTTTCTGCGAAAAAGACGTCCGAAGAAGAGCCTCTAGATGTTTAAGCAGAGCCTGCCGAACATCCAGATGAAAATCTTCGCAAAATTCAACTATCTCACTGACGGGAGGCAGTGGTTTAGGGTGAGCAGAGCCACTACCAAGCGAGAGAGAAGTGGTGGCGTCAAATGGGCGGCAGAGATGGGGCAAAATACTCACCAAATGGTCGAGCACAACGTCTGGACGAGGATTACGACGGCTTAGGCGCAACTGTTTCAATAAGGTGAAAGCAATAAATTAATGCAAACGTACCGCTAGGATACGACACAAACTTTTCCATTGTCTAAGAGATGACTTTAACCCATTTTACTTGTCTAAATTCATAAGTTTTTCTGAGGGTATAGGCACCTTTTATAAGCTTGGCGTTTAACGTCCAAACTCAGTCGCAAACTACTGGAAACGCTAATATCGATGTGTTAAGAGAAACACTCACTCCATAAATACGCAAAGCAGCGTCCCACTTGGCATTTATGGAAAGGCTTTGAGCCATTTCTATCATTTGTTGCGAGGCTTCAGTAGGAAGATAGTTAGAGGCCTTGAACATCATCGAGGCGATTACCTAAAGGAAGCGCCAAAATAACACGACAGTTACACTGAATTTTTGGCATCAACGTCGGCCAACAGAGTAAGGGACGTTTTCAAGTGAGTAAAATGAAGAAACGGACCTGAATCTTGTTTGCCGCCCGAGGGTTAGCCGCAACAATTTGGCGTAGCTGAGAGCCGCTTATGGAGAGGGGCAAGTTAACAGCGAGGCCAAAGGCCAGTGGCTGGTCCAGACGCGGAGCGCAGAAGAGACGGCCCAGAGCGTGGCTCATCCACCGATAAATGTGCTCACGCAGGACACCAAACAAGTGCTCCATCAAACCCTCTCGCGTGTTCACAGTTGCCATTTCAGCAGCGGGATCCTCTTGGATGATGCTATCGGCGACTCTCTTAAGCACATTTAAAACTTCAAAATGCTTATTAAATTCAAGCAACAATATAAAAACTGGTAGCATGAGATGCTCAACATATTTACATCTCGTTCAAGTAGCCCATTTGTGTCTCTACTCAGGTGGCAAGGCCTATTAAGCTTAGGATAAGGTTCGAAAATTACTTTAGTGGAAAACAATTCTTCAAAGGTCTGGGAGGAAGGGAAAGTTGTTTGATAAAACCGGTGCACTGATCTCGTGCATTTAAACATTCAATTTTGAGAAAGGAGGACTTGTCGAACTGATTAAAGAAGCGCGGGGTAAGAAATCAAGGGAAACTTTACAGGAGAATCGTCACAGGCTTCTTCAAAGCAGAGCGATGTCAACGCCCCGACCATCGGAATTGAGACGGAAGTCACCAAATCCAAAGTCGTTGCGTATTCCACCACAAGGCGCAAACCTTCCGAGAGCAAAACCGTGATGGTCTCCGACCAGCCTGATTAATAGGAAAATTGAGTTGGGATAAGCACATGCACATCTCAAAATTAGTGCAGTACACATATGGTGGTTGCAATAAGAGATGAAATGGCATAAGCAGTATCCCACCACTTTTTATCGTGTGTTGAACCATCTGAGAGAGCCATCGAAGTGACTCCGAAGACAAAGCCTGTGTCGTTTCTAGGCTCACGTCTTGGCGCACCTCTTCCTCGTCGAGAAGAGAAAATTGCCATCTTTCAAATGGACCTTGAGAAAAGGACGTTTTCTACAACAGAATAGAGACGAGGAACACGACTTGCAGGTAGAATACTTTAATTCAATAACGCAGCAGGTCGGTACCTGCGCCAAATAATGTAGACGCAACTCAAGGAAGTTTGGAGGCCGAAATGGTTGAACGTTAGCATGAAGCGTCGGAAAACTATCCACTGCTGTTCACCAAAGACCGAAATTCACAAGAATGGGATTCGTACAAGTAGATAGGTGAGCTGTAGCACTTCGTAACAATGATAGTGTTTGCGTACGATAAACCTGTGCCGCCAATCGACTCATGCACGGGCATCTTCCCCAAAGCAGAGCCCAAATTCCAGGTGATGGTAGATCAAGTAATGCTACCGAGGATCATGTTAAACAATAAACGACGTGATTCGAGTCCGGGTAGGTTCAAAAAAAAATTTCCAACGACGGACGCAAAATTTTGCACGCAGACCAAGCAGAATGACATAGTTTGGGAGTAAATTATGTAACAAAAACACCAAATAATTTTCATTACAAATATCATTGGGGCAAAGAAGCAGAGCTTACTTATTCATAGGTTACTTTTCTGTCAACATACTTCTTTCACTGCATATTAGCACTCAAATCTTTTTCACGTCTAAAAAAGGGCAAAAAGTTGTGCTTTGGGGACTAACGACAAATTTGCCCATAGGAGTGGAGATCAGAAAGTGAGGCTCTTGGCAGGAGAAACAAGTCAGGTTGCAGAAAGCTCCAATAGATTGATATGGAGCATAAGGAGCTCGTTTTTGCAGGAATCGTAACCCAAACTCACGATAAATAAGGTTAGCCGGAGCAGATGCATTAGTGCTACAACAATCAAATGGTGCCCCTCTAACCGATATGCCAACTTTTCCACAACTTATTATAAAAATGTGAATTAAAAGAAGCTACATGAAATACGGTCTAATTCCACCTAGCCATAGGGCTGACTTGAGGGGATACGTGATGCTACAGTGTGCCCTCTACAATACTAGTCTTATTTTTGGGACGCTCCGGAGGACGCGTTACATGCAATTGTGGCTTCCATAGACGCAAATCATATGGAACGCATTCAAATGCATTCCAGCTATTAAATGGCAGCCATTGAGTGCCGTTTTTTTGATCAGGGTAACACGCTGTTAAATAGTCAAGGCACCAGATACAGTGCCACCCATCTACTCCGTGTTTTTCGCCTTCCCCAAACTCGAATACCTTCGTCATAGATGCAATGTTTCGACCTAACAATCTGACGGAAACTCAGTGACCAATAGAAATTAACACGCGTATAGAAAGTGGGTCCTTTTTAAGGGTATGACTTGGTTGGAGCGAGGGAAACACCGCTAAGATGCAGCCGATACCAGCTTGAATAGGGTTGGCATGAGAAAACAATTTTTAATTGACAGAAGCTTAGATTTCCATCCAAAACTTACGAAAAACCGCTGTGAAATTTTGGAAAGGGTAACGGCCACACACGACAGCAAGATGAGAATGCACCTGTGCTTGGAAGATATTACACCTGTAAGAAAAAAAGCGGCTTAAAGGTGTTCATTGAAATAAGCCAGCACACCCAATTCTCAGTATGCTTAATTGCTAAAATCGCTTAAAATTAGAAGATAGCAGCAACATTTACCTCACAAACGATTTGAATTGATGACGGTGAAATGCAAACGAATTACAGGAAAAAACTAGTCACATCATTTATTTGCAATAAAATGCGGGTGACAAATTAGGAGCTAAATAAATAACGTTTGCATTAAGCATCATCTTGTAATTGTGCAATCTAAGTATGTTACCTAATGTCAATTAATTTACAATCTACATGAGCTGGCTATCAGCACAAGACATCTTCCAGCCTTTGAAAATTACCTCTATTGAACGTGACCTCGAGTAGATCACGAGCGCACTCCAGCAAAAAGGCTACTTGGCCAAATTGCGATTCAATCTCGGAATCAGCAATGAATGGAATGAGCTTGCCGGCGACGAACCGATGCACTGTACTGGGGTCGATTTGATTCCCCTCAAGCTTCATCTTCAGGCGCTCAAGAAGCTGCTTCATCGCCACGACAACAGTCTGAATGGGAGGCTTATCGGTTAGCCATGCTTCAACAAGAAGAACGTCAGCAGCCGCTCCCTTCGACTGGTCCGCCCGATCAATTTGTGTCCATTGAAAGAGGAGGTTGAAGAGTGCAACGCTTTGGGGGCGGAAGGGATCGACGCTGGAGGAGCATTTGAAAGCAAATGGCAGGATTGTCTCGTCTGACTTGCCTGGTGTGGGAAGGTGATGTAAGATGGAGATACCGTCACTGCTTCCACACACTTTCAAATGCTCCAGGATTTTCTGTCCCAGCTGAACGTATCTGAGCCAATGTGCTGCTTCTCTCCCAATGGTTGAGAGAGGTCCACAAAGTCTAGTGATTTCCAGGGCGGTACACGCGAACACCTCGAGGTACACAAAAGCCTTCAAAAAAGGTATAAAAAAGCGTAATTACACATTTCGCAAAGATGCCATCACTGTAGAGTCATGTGAGATGCATTTCGAGTACTTTATAGCCCAACCAATTTTCGACGCGAGGAATGCATTTTTTGCAAAATGAAATAAAAACTAGCTTACGGCTTATTGCAAAATTTTCCGATAGTTAGCCAGTTACTACTTAATGAGGTGCGCGAGATAAAAGAAATGCCTAGTCGTGTTAGTTGCATTTGATTCCCTCATATTGGGATAATATATGCAGTCAAATCCACGCAAGATATAAAAAAACTTACTAAAACATCAAGAACTTTTTTGGTTGACTTCTTCCACATTTCATTTTGCCTCAAGCTTGGTACGTTTGAATGCATTTGCCCACGACCCTCAAAATTACTAAACTTTCGACACAAACATTATCATTCATGTCAAAATGATGAAAAAGTTAGTTTTAAGCATCGAAAGGGAAAGACTTGGCGAACAGTACACAATATACGACAGGATTCCATTGGATTCATTAAGAAACCACAAACTCGACATACACACTCAAAACTGTAACGGGTTACATCCCATAGCGCCGCCAGATCATTGAGAGCCTCGGTAAACAGGGCCTCAATGAAGCTCTGGCCACCCGTTCGCTCGAGATCGAGCACTTCCTTGAACACTGTTGAGAGAAGATAGTGGACACGCTGGTGAACGTCGAGGAGGTGGTTGGTAGGATGAAGGATGGTTTGCTGGAGAGCGAGACGGAGGTGAACAGTGGCGAGTGTGTGGGAGGCCGTGATAGTTAAGTCGGTGGAGCATTCGCTCGGTACCGCGAGAAGTTGCGCCACCTGGAATGCGTCAGTCAACACCTCCTGCCGGGTGCGGGAGTAATGCGACGCAGGTAGACTCGAGCGTGGGGCAGTTACCCACGGTGGTGACGCATTTAACAACAGGCCGCCCAGGCTGCGGGCTAGACCAAAACCGGGGCGAGTGTCTGGCTCAACTCCGTACCTAGCCACGTAGATACGGCAGTACTATCACTTAGCGCTGATAAAATTACTACCAATAAGTGGTAAATAATGTTTGAAGTAGCTTACATAGGATCAAAAGGCAATGACCGCTCAAAGTCAATGGATACGAGTTTCAGTGAAGCTCTACTTTTGATGAAAGAAAACATAGAGGAAGCGCGCTCACATTAAAAGAATGTTGGTAGCCTTTGCCCGATTGGCTCGACGTGAAAGTCCCCATATGGATACGTGAACACTTTCAAAACGATCGAAGCTGCAGTCAGTAAGAACAGAGTCCACAACTGCGTGAAGTTGGGCTGGCCAAGGCACCGGCGTGACCTTTGCCAGAAATTGAGCAGTCTATGCATAAGCATAGGGAAAACGATGAGACGCAAAACTGAAATCATGGGACGGCCTAAAAACTCTAATTATGTGCATGCTCTACTACTTTTCGTTTTTTGAAAGAGAATTCAGTGCACAACATTGAGCTTCAGGTGTGTATCTACCCACCTTGCACCGGTAGTCCAGTGATGTGATCCACGAAGCAACCAAACAAGCACGGTGAATCAAATCGGCTGTAGTCGTCGATTCGGGCACAGTCAGTTGCTTTTCATCGGCTGTGAACGTAGTAGCAGTCTTGAACGCAGCCAAAAGGTCGAAACAGTAATCACAGTAGACACTGTCAGCATGGAGATCTCTTTCCTATCAGCATAACAAATTCGACTGCAGAATCAGCCGTTTGTTTCCTTACCCCCAAGATATACTGCTAACGCATAAAATAAATACCAACAGTGGGGACATTAACATAATGCTTATCGTAGAGCGTATGGACAAAAAAACTCGCTCTCCAGAGCCAGACCACATAATAATGGAAAACAAGAAAACCGATGTCAGAAGGGTGACAGACAACTCTACTGATCAAGTCAATCACTTCATATTGATCTGCTGAATTTGAAGAAATAGCCTAAAAACTGGTATTTTATATGAATAACTAAAAATAACATTTGAATTAGAGGATAACCAAGGGGATGATAGGCTATAGTTTCAGGTTGGAACCTTTGAGTGTCTAAAGTACAACCAAATTACCAGGCCTATGCACTAAATAGCACCTTGTTACTAATATTTTGGCCCAACGCATAGAACATATACTTTTGCGAGTGCTGATGAAGAAGGGCTTTTGGGGATGAAAAGGAAAAGAATCCGATACTGACCCTTATAAAATTAGCCACTCGATCCATCATAGCCGTGCTTTTATCACAGCCGCTGTGTGAAGTAATAGCGATGTCAATAAGCCTAAATGCAACCGATTTGGCATCCATAGTCCTGCAGCTGGCCAGATCCAGCTTAAAGTTGTACCTAAATAAGAGTGAATCAGGTTGTCAAACTAGCCCGTCTATTTAGGGACGAAATTTCATGGCCTGGCAATAAAGTAATGGAAAATATTTTCGCAGTTAGTCTTAGTGATTCCCATGTCTCTTGATCGGTAGAAGTTATGGTGTGGTAGTATGCAATTTCACAAACACTGAGAATATATGGTAATTGTGGAAGTGTCAGCAAAACAAAAAAAGAACAATGGGTGACGTGCTTTCCAAACAACAAAAATTATCCCATTGACGATTAGCTCAATAGTCCAGAGTTGCGAAGAAGCCTACAGACTGGTTTCTTTGTTTTGTCAACCAATGACTCCCGAAATGACATGATGGAAATGCCCAGACATACTTATCAAGAAGATCCTTGATGGTGATTAGATCAAACAAAAGGCACCGAACGTCGTAGAAAGGATCCACTTCTGCGCTCCGACTATAAAGCCCGGAGATAAGAAAGTCCACCTCTTCTTTCGATGTTACCTCGTCCTGGCGGGATGATGGCTTAGCCTTGCTCAACAATCCCTCAGTCCAGATAATAGCAGTCTCTGGCCAATCGAAATAACGGCGAGCACCAGAACTTTTGACGCAATCCTCAAGCTGCCTTACACGATTCACTAACCACTTGGATAAGAGTGGCTACGATAGAGAATAGGTAGACCGGTCTATTACCCATTGGATATGAATTATATTCATAAATTTATGCAATATCGAGTGAATTTAAACTAATCGAAAGTGAAAGCAGGAAAGGAGCCGAGGCTAGCTCACCAAAGAGGAAGGACAGTTGCAGATTAGTGCGGGAACCAACTCTGTGCCCAACCAGGCATGCAATGCATTCTCAGCCTCCACCACAAGTTTCTCAAGTTCGGGATTTTTGCAATCGCATGTGAGCGGCTTGAGCGAGAGGAGGCAGAGAAAGGCGTCGACTGATTGTAAGGTCAAATCCGAAGTCAAATCCGCCTGAAACCGGGGAGGAACTATCGCTTAGGCTGTCTTAGCAATCCAAGCGAATATCCGTAAAATTATTACTGTTTGCAGAATCTTATCGACTCGAGCGTGCTCGTTCTAGTTATGCATTTCAAGCGACTTTGGCTGTGCACATTTGGTATCGACTGTGGCATGCTCCGACACAAAGATGGGACTTACAAAGAAGTTCTTAGAAGAAAATCCCAATCATGATATTTGAACAAAAGATAGAGGGAATCGTGTTTACTTCACCTTAAACGTATACCAGATTGTAAACCCATCACTGTATTCCTCCCAGTTGGTAAAGCACTCGACAAACTCAGCCGCGATTTTGGATGAACTAAACTTCTTCCATGAACTGCAGCTGAAAAAAAAACAAACATATGATAGACGACTTAGTAGAAAAATTAAAAAGATGAAATTATGACGCACCTAAGATCTCGGTACTTTTGCAGCTTACGAAATGTTTCCAGACGTTTTAGTGTAACTGCGACGGTCTAGCACAGGTAGAAGGTAAAATAATAATGCCAAACCTCCCGTGCTCCAGCATGCTGCGGCAACTGGGAAACGAAAATACATTGAATTAATTGTATTTCAGAACGTAAATGTACAATTGGACATACCTTATTCAGAATCCTCTCCAAAAGGTGGGATTGCCCACCCACGCAAGGTATAATCCCGCATTTCGCCAATTGGACAATAGTTTCTGACGATTCCAACACCTTAAATGAAAAGCTTTAGTCCCATTTACCATTCAACTGGCATGAAAGATGAAGGCAATCGATGATGACTGCTTGTAAAGGCAATGACCACCCAAGTTTCTACGATACCATTGTAGAAAAAAATAAAATGCAATTATCGAAATTTGTGCGGCTTATTAGAAGCTGTTTCACGACGAATCTATGCAACAGCATCACATAACTTTATGAAAACACCAGGACATTTTCACAAATTTTGCTAAGAATGTGCTCAAACGTACTGTGAATTCCTCAAGAAGCTCAACAGCTCGTTTACAAATTGATTCACAGTCCGAAATCACAGCAGTAGTGGTTTCATCAATGAGAGAGACGCTAAGTTTCTCAGCGTTTGCTACTAGAGTTTCAAGACAGGCGAGAAATTCAAACTGTGTGATGAGCTAAAAGAAACAATGCGTTTACAGACAGGAATGGAAAGAGAACATACTTAAGATGGATGAATTGTTAGAGACTCACGCAGATGTCCAAAGCATATCTCATAGCAAATTGCCTAGCTTCAGCAAATTTCTTCTCCTGCACCATAAGTTTCAAGCTGAAAGTTGTTACTCACAGATCACGAGAGGAGGGGTACATACCGGCCGGTCAGGTCCAATATCGAGAAAGTGGAAACTTTAAGACATGCCTCTTCCTGTTCTAACAGAACTGGTTCACAACTTAAATGATTTCGGGAAAGCAACGACGAAAACTGGGTTGTAAGTTGTACGGAAAGCCGCAACTCCCGGCTATCGTAACAATGAAATCAAACCGAAAGATGTTACGGCCGTCGAAAAAAGCTTAAGCTGCGGCGCTAACTAGGCAGATATCTTACGCAGGATAAGTCTGCACTTCTAAGAAAAGACTATCCGAACTCTTGCGAAGATAATATAAATCAAATGACACGTGCTGCCCGTCTTCATTCCTCAGTTTAACTGCGAAGTCAATAATGCCAGGAACATCACACAGCAATCCACAAAAAACCCGCGCAACTGCATTGAAGATAAGCAGTTGGTGCTGCAGTTACAATATTTGTGAAGCCAGCTACAAACCTGACACGTAAGCACTGCAAAATATCCTGATCCTATGTATTCGTGCTTGGTAAAGGATGAAGACTGTCCCACCGGACTCATAAAGCACAGCAAATCCTGCTCAAAGTACATATTTGTCAAAGAGTTCTCATACGCCAATACTTTCATAGGTGGATCCTGAAATTATGTTGAACCGCGTTAAATGAGGCTTACTAGTGAAACTGCAACAGCTATTTCAGATCGCTTCGTAGTACATAACAACGCACACGGCGACGTGCCTTCTCTCAGGACGGCATACCGCAATTTGGTTTTAAAAAAATCGACGTCTTTATTTAAGACAGCACTGTAGAAAGACTGACTCGTAATACCAGGCAGAATAATCAGCCTTGAATCGGCTGTATAGATCATAACGTCAACGGTACCTACAGCCAGTATCAGCCACAAATCAGTAAATACCATCAGCCCAAGACTTAGCTTTGATGTCGACGATGTTTGCCAGAGTCATCTGAATACATGAGGATAAGGTGGAATCTTACCGGAAGTAGTAGTAATTCAGTTGTGCCTGGTAAAAAAACCTCGAGTTTGTCATCATTACTTTTAATGATGACAGTATTCAACGCAGGCAACTCGTAAATCATACAAACCTCCTCTTCTATTTGCGTAAACGTGATTATTCCACCCCGGAGACTTACTAAGGGATGCTTTCATTAAAATCGTATTGCTTTGATGGAAAGCCCAGAAATCGTGGCCATCGGCAAAGTAATAAAAATCGCCCGAATTTCCTGCGAAAATTTTTCTGCCTATGGTAGAACCCTAAAGTGTCTGTTAGATTCCTGCAATAAATACCTCCCCAAAATGACGCTCTAAATAAAATAAATCACGTCGCTGATACCACTTCCCACCTTCGACTGTACCAGCTAATGAGGCCATCCTAAAAAGTGGTACAAGCACAAAGCAGCTCATAAGACGTAAGCACATAAAAATAAGTGCCTCAGAGTATATACCCTCCAAATTGAAGCGATTGACAGTAGCGAAACAATACCGTTTATTTTGAGTCGTGGCCATCGGGTTATAAATATACCCTCAACCCCAAGCCCAAGGAAAAAACCCCTCTCGCAAAGGTACTGCACTTGAATTGCAAAAGAAGGCAGAAGGAATGCCACACATATAAAGTGAGAAGACATGTCTGACTAAATCACTTATTTTTGAACAAGAAAACGCCTTGATGGTGACCCCACTTCGTTATCAGTCCCAACACTCACTTAGCAGAAGCGAACACCCCGCCCACATGCAACGTTTGGAACTCGCGAAATGCATCTGTTCTTATCAGTCGAGCCAGATAAACAAAAATGCTTATTATAAAATAAAACGTCATTTGCTCTTTGTGCAGGTTTTTATACAAAATCATAGTTTTGCAACAATTTTACCATTCCTGGCTGAGGTATATCATCAGTGCTTAGGAACCATGCAGCGGCACTACACTTTACTTGACGGCGTATGCGGGAGCACACACTTTTTAAGCCCGAAGCTTATATCAAAACTTAATTGCGTGATCAATAAGGTTCCTTTTTGACGTTTGATCATAACATAGCTTCCAGGACCACCACGTCAATAAAAGAAGGCACAACAAAAGTGGATTATTTTGTAGACGAACAGAGGCTTTGTACCATCCAGAGCATCCCAAGAAAACGGAAGAAGCTTAAGCGTACGGCAGAATATACGCATTCAATAAATGGATGAATGGGCTGCTGACACGGCTAGGAGGCCTGCCTACGCAGCTAAGTTAAAACGGCCACTTAAGTGACCGAAATCCAAACAGTGACGCAAACAGACGAAACATTACAAAGGCAAACATAAAATTGCCTCTATTCAGAGGCGAGTGGGTTACTCGAACCCGCCTTCCTTTTTAAAGACGAATAAGGGAAAAATATGTCGCAGAAGATAAAATGTGATTCCACTAAAAAATATCTTCCTAATGGAGATAATGGAATTGAAGCAACCCCCAGCAAGGCACTAGTGCCTCAGAGGTAGTGAGTGGCTTTATTTGTCTCTTTCCAATATTCTTTTACCCTTTAGGACTGATTAGACAAATCAAACTAAAGCTAGTCCAATTTGAACAGCATAATGAATGCATTATTTGAAGCGCCATGAGCATCCCTAAAAGAAGGAGAGAAGGCCAGGTGTAGGTCAGAATAAGTGTATTCTAGACGGAAAGTAGGGGAACTGCTGGCATGGCTGACAGGCCAGCCCACGCAGCTATCTTCAAGGTGGCCGCCGCTAATATATCCGATTACTAACAGCCAAAACAAACAATACGCTATATTATTTGTTCACACTTTAGTGGCCCACTACAAAAACTGTGAACTAGCAAAATAACTGACACTGCAATACTTATTTACTTTCATAAGCAAAAGGTGGAATGCAATCAAAACCTAACGCTTTAGGAAAAGATTGAATTATTTGCCTTGAGGGAAGTCGCTCTTTATTGCCCATTACAGCTGCACTGATCTCCTCCAACGTGAGACAGTAAAAGATGTCGCGAAGAAAACTTGAACGGAAAAGGAATCGAAACAGGATTGCACCATAAACATGTTACAGAAGCAGCCATTGATTTTTAATCTCATCATACACTTGCAAATATGGAACGTGACTTTTGATTATGCCAGTAGACATTTAACCTTTATACAACTCCAACATTGCCCCAGTATTACTAACTATTCGTTTTCGAGCAAGACTTTAGCAGCTGCAAAGTTGAGCTTAGCACTTATATAGCCTATTACTGATTCAAGAAAATCTGAAGGGCTTTAACAATAAGTTCCTTAAACGAACTGACTTCAAATGTTGGCCCAGATTCACCCATCTGCGTGGCTGTTGAACTACAACTTCACAAGAGAAGAACACCTAGTATGTTTGGCCGAACGTTCGAAAGCCTTTCAAAGGGGGGTTGAGTTGTCGTGTGCTTTTGGAAGGTACCTTAACAGCATACCTTGTTAGTAAGTGTAGACGACTAGTCATTTCCATAGCTCACACATTCGAGGAGCCTTAACTCAAGAGATTTCGGTGGCAGTTGAGATCAGACAGTGACAATAAGATTGCATGATATCCCGTGTTTTGTAGGGGACAACCGTTTGGAAGAGCAATAGCTGCTCCAGCTACATTTAATTCGGTCCTTATCCAGAAGTTATCTTTGCCAGTCTCATGTTCACATGGTAGACATGACTAGCGCAACGCTGATTAGTCCTACAACGCTAGAATCTGGTTCACAGACGGTACATAATCCCGATGAAATAGAATATCTTGGGCCTTTTTCGGGGTTAAGCACTGATTATCGCAGCCTGCCACATATTATTTTTTTAAAGACTTCAAGAAGAACTTAGGATGCTATACTTGTAGCGGTAAAAAGCTAATTCGACTTTACAGGCTTTCCACACCACTCTATGCTTCCTGTGTTGTAAATAAAGTACTTGTGCTGCAGTTGGAAGGATGTTCGACAGTTTTTAGCAGAAGGCCTATAACGACGTCCATCTCCGGTACCCACCTCATTATTGTGTTGTCAGAGAAGCTACTAACAACTTAAGTTACATTAGCCGTGGATCACCTGGAAAGGAGAGTGGCGAGCTAACGTCTCCCAACAGACATACTAATGGTCAGCAAATAGGTCTACTTCGGTGTAATTTTTGGTCAAATAAAACTTCAATTATGATGGACTGCCAGGGGGGATCATTGGTTTCGGCGCCCGGCGCGGTTAGCTCGTGGGTGCTTCTTGCAGCACTGATTACTTTGTCGTGGCAGACGAAGGAGCGGCGCTGCGTGGGCTGGCCTGCCGGCCATGCCAGTAGCCCTCTTCCTTGCCGTCTAGAATACAAGGATTCTGGTTTACACCTAGCCTTCTCCCCGTCTTTTAGGGATGCTAGGGGCGCTACATTAGCAGTCCCATCCTGTCCCTCGATTAAACACATTTACATTATGCTTTATATTGTGTCCTCTTTGATGCTGAGACGCTGCGTCTTTATCGGGTTCTCGATTATTGTTCCCCGGCCGGTGTTGTGTCGTGCATAAAACATAAACCCTCCCCCGCCTCGAAAAAATTACTTAAGTGATTTGCTTTTAATATGTCATACAAACTTCTCGGTGACAGCGAATTGCGCTTCGTTTTCATTACATCAGACCATAAGCGAAACATGTTTTTAATATTATTTGCAGCACTTAAAATAATCCCAATCTAGCGAATTGTTCTATGACTTTGGATTTGTTTTTACAATTTTTTCCTTTTATCGCATAACAAAAATGCTACTTTAAAGACATTATTGGCTTAAAATGAAGTGTGTTATTAGTTTAACATCTCATAGTGCAGTCTTAGTGTCCATTTGCTGCCAGGTGCTGAGGTGATTGGTCGGTTACGTGTAGGTCACTGAGCTGTGATGTAACCAACGCACTTCCACGACTACCTTCTGACGTATCTTACTACGGAATGATTCTGTTTACACTGATTTCGCGTGTTGCCGATGGTCTTCCACTGGTAGCCTCAGTAAAAGAGGACACGGAGGTAGGATGCTTCTCTGCGATCATTTCCAACACTCGGTTTATCACACACTTGACGGAATTGTGAGGGTTACTCATCTTATTGGAAGATTTCCTCCGTACTCTTCTTAGCAGTTACTATCTTCAAGGTCAAATCAGTGTCACTTCAATGATGTTCCACCGCACTCTTTTCACCATCTCTTAACGCTACAGGCACCTTATCCAGCTTTAGGGTTATTTTTTGTGTTTCTTTGTTATAAACGCAAAAAACCCATGCTTGCATTTCGCAGCTATGCTAGTAATATCATCTCTTTCAATTTTCACAGTTAAGTCGGAACCTTGTTAGCTACCAGAACCAAGCCAAGATGCTAATCCGAAGACTTGTGCCGTCTTCACCGTCGCGTTGTTCCCTCGTCGCTGGAACATACTACTTTCACTACCTATTTGAAGCCGGGATCTGTTACCTAATCCTCACAGAGGCGAACTTCCCTAGGCAGAAAGCCTTTGCTTTCCTCGAGGAGGTCCACAGCCAGTTCAGCGGCCAATATTCAAACGATGTTTACACTGTTTCCCGACCATATGGTTTTATTGAATTTGGTATGCTGAAATTCTGGCACTTTGCTCATTGATTAGCACTTAGATTTCAGTAAATTGTCTCAGGTTAATTCCGATCGTTTGGTGGCGACGCTGTTTATTCACAAGCAGTCCTGATGGTTTTCTTTTAGATCGTGAATTGCAGAAACTGCAACAGAAGTATACGGACACTCGTGTTTCTAGCAATGTATCTCAACTAAATGTGGCGTTGCAAGATGTGCAGCGAATCATGATCCAGAACATTGACGATGTCCTCAAGCGCGGGGAAGCTCTAACAGGTGATGATTCTGGTTTAATGCCACCGTATTCAACGAGTCTACTTAGTGATACTAGGTATTCTCTTGACCTCGTCTTTTTAGTGCATTTTCCGATTATCGTCAGTGCCATACTCAAAATCATACTGATTCATTGTGTGACACTTGAACCCATTTTAGCATTAGATGCTCAGGCAACTCAACTCTCCGACCTCTCACGCAACTACCGCAATAATGCTGCATCCTTGAACCTCCAAAGTTCAATTGCAAAGTACCTTATCATCTTTGTTGTTGCTGTAATCCTTCTAAGCTTTTTGTATTTCCGCTTCCTTTGGTGATAAAATCGCACCACTGATGTACCCCTACCCACCAATTCCGTGGTCTCATTTTTGTGATCCGTGGAAGAAAGGGCTGTTGTCGACCCTCTACCAGGCCTCACAATTGGCAAGTAATGCACGCACATTGTTCTAAAACCGGTTTCTGCTTCTCTCAAAATATCATGTTTTGCACCGATTTGACTGTTAAGCATTTGATACCTTTGATAATGTTATGCGAAGAAACTATCGGGACCTTTGGGAGACTTGATTAATCAAATGCCAGTCGTTCGCTTAGGAAATGCGTTCAAATACGCATAACCTGGTTTTGCTGTGCTGCTTACTTTATCATACCTCAGAGTGACCCTATTAAGTTTCTACCACTTCTCAAAGGTAAACAGAACAAGAGTGTGAATGCATTACCTTCGCTATTTTATCCAAACGTGCGGATTTATTTCAGTTGAAGGAGGGAAGATTGAGACACCTAACCGGCGCTAGTAAATAGGAAAGTTATTGTCAATCTGCTCGCTCCAGGACTGTAGGCCGCCATCAACATCACGAACTGAAACCTTGATGGGGGTAACCGCCTTTGCGTCGCCGTTCGCGAGCGATGTCAAATCGCCGCTCGACGCGCTCCGAGGAAGAATTCGTTCCAGAGCTTCGGCAAATTGTTTACATGCCGCGTGTGACTTGTTACCGCGACGACACAGCAAAATAACTGTTTCAGATTAGAATAGAAAGAAGTGTATGAATCGAAAAGACCATTTAACGACACTGGCTAGCTTACCCGGAAAAGGAGTGTTTGGAGAAACCTCGTGAGCGGCTCTGATCCGGTCTCTGATAAGCGTCAAATTTGACTCTTTGTATAATTCGTTGAACGGTATATCTTGAAAGAGAAAGTGAGTAGAGAGCAAGAATAATTAGAATTCGTCAGATAAGACAAGGGAAATGTGCAAAAAAGATTTGGTTCGACATCATGACCTCGAGACGTGGGGCGTAGTTTGTACTCACAAAGACAGTCGGTAAGACGGCAAATTTCGGTTTCAACAGTGGGTCGGATATCAATGAGGAGGTGAGGTTTCTTTGAGTCACGGATTTCTCTTAGTTCCTAAAACAGACGTGAGGTCAGAGATGGAGAAAAAGAAATCGTCGTTGTGGATATATAACAAAAAACCAACCTGAACTGAAATACGAGGTTCGGATTTCTGTACGAGCGTCGATCGTGACTAAAAGGGTTGACGAGGTGTGAGAAATGCGAGCTAGTTTTTCCTTCACACCCCACGAGTTATGATAACTATACCGCACTCACCACGTTTAGGGAAGAGACATCACAAAAGTCGACGTAGTCTGTCTTCTTGACATCTTGAGGTGTGATCCGGTTGATACGACTGCAGGTCTTGCAATCGAGTCGCGCCTGACGCAGCTTCACCGTCCGTATACTGTTCCGCTCCAAGTCAAACACGAGCAAACGACCCGCCATGGGCTCTACCTCCGCAACCACACAGAAAAGGCAACATTATGTCGATATTGATGCACGATTTTCGGAGGGAAACCATCTTTTATGGCAGTGTATTGCGCTTTAAACTGAACTTGAAACTAGAGGCATTTATTCTGGGTTTATAAATGAATAGCTGGACGACATTGATGTGACGTGTTTTGCCTGTCAAAAATGAATTTCCACTGATGACATTGCGGTACGTCAACTATCCCGACTGGGGTTGAGGAGACCTAGCCTTCTTCGTGAACAAGTGACGGATGTTGTTGAAACCATCGAAGAGTGCGAAATGAGCAAGGACTTAAAAAGTTGTTAGCCCGATTATTACCAGGGCTACCAAGTTCGACTTGCCTCCAATTCCTGATAGCAGTTTTATAACTTCAGCTGCCTGGAGAGTTCCAATGATACCGGGGACTAAAGGGAAATGAATGAAACTAAGAATAGTGAATTAAAGTGAGGTCCCTTTTCGCTCAAAATAAGTTTTTAAGTATATCGCCATTGAATTCTTACCTGGAGATGGTATTTACAGATAAGGCATAGGACAGTCACATACAAATGAACTCAACAACCGCTCTCACAATAAATACGCAGCGGAACCACGATTGTCGCAAATTGGTTAAGGTGAATCAGTACCTTGAACACCACTTTTGCACAGCAATACCAAAAACTCGGGATATGAGTAACGATCTATTAAATGAACGAGTTCAACACATGGAAATAACTTGCCAACTCCAAGGACTCCAGCGTCGGAGCAGGCCTGAACGGCGGGAGGCGGTGAGGGGTTGATGCAGCGAAAACAGGGCACCTTTTCCTCATCAATCAGCCTCAGCCGCTTTGTCTCAAACTCAGAGGAATCGCGTTCGGGCGGACGGTGAGTAAGATACACAGTCATTTGACCTTCGAAACGCAGGGCGCTCCCACTCACCAGGGGAATGGGACCGCAGGCCGCACAGGCGTCGTTTAGGAGGTAGCGCGTAGCTATGTTGTCGGTGCAGTCCAAGACAACGTCGTGACTAAGCGAGATAAAAATCCAGTACAGACAGTCGCTTATAAGCATGGTAATTGACTATAGGCTATGTACCACTTTGCAGTACCTCCTCAATTTGGAACCGCGCAGGATATACTAACTAATGTTGGGGACTTGTGTCACGCACCTCCAAAATATTTTTATGACTGCTATAATGCAGAATATGACTAGGCAGTGCAATTAAGAATCCAAAGTAGAAACAATGAACAAACCCTGAAATGATGTCACAGGCATTTTCGCTGGTTAGACGAACATTCTTTGTCACTATGCGAACCGTGCTATTTACACTATATGGGGGAAAGAAGACGTTAAGGCAAATAAAAAAGTTAAAGAGCCTCATCAAAATGGCCACCACCTTTTAAGCTTCTGAGCAAGTGATTCGACTTTCGGGCAACCCACTTTATCCTCAGAGTGCATTACTTGGCGATGGAGGTTGGTGATCTCGACTATGTCATCGTCTACGAGGGTGATATTAACTAAAGAGTTAAAAAATAATGAATTACAGACACACAAAAGGCTGAAATAGTGAAAAATGTTTATTTGAATAAATATAAGAGGCGCCAATCAGCGATTAAAAAGGGGAGATTAGTATAGAGTGGGCCTGGTAATGATTGGTAGTGATTTTTTCGCCTTTGGTACCAAAATCAAAAAATGAACTAATGAGAACTTACTGACACCTCCGGCAGCGAGATAGACAGCTGCGGGACATCCCAGACCACCACAGCCAACGATCAGAACATGCGATCTGGCTAGCTTTATTTGTCCTTAAAAGTATTTTAAGAGGTGTCATGAATAAGACGCGATTACACACATGCACACAATAACTTGTAACTTGAAAGAAAAAACCACTTAAGAGAGTTGAAAATTCCATCATCAAAACAGGGAACTAACTAGATGGCCCAAAATCGGGAATAATTATCTGGCGGCTGTAGCGATAAATGTCTTCTTTTAATAGTCCGCAAAGCTCCTAGCCAAAAGAAACACAAGTGCTAAAGCTTGGAAGTTAATGTCAAACAAATAAGATGGGTGAATCATAGAATGTCAAACAATGCCAAGCAATAAAGTGTCGCGCATAGCATTCAATTTAGCAGGCAACAATGTCTTAAGGACGACATAAGGGAGTAGTTCGAAGTCATGTGAAGCAAGCAATCAGTATTTAATGGGAACAAATTGCCTATCATCCTCTGTCCTTCTGCGCAGCCGCATATGCTGCAGAAAAGTTTTTAAAGAATGCATAAAGAGATAAATGAAGAGAGAAACGACCAAAGTTAGGTCGCGACAGCAAGAGACAAGACTAAACAACTGGCTCCTATTTTCACACTCTGCATTATTTTTCAATACGCTAAAACTAACAATCGGATCTAAGGGGTGACTTCTATGTTATTAACTCTATAGGCTTTTAAGTCCTAAATGCGTAAACCCATAAGCATATGAACAGCATTTAGGTAGTAGTGGTAAAAGAATTTCAAAAATTGTCTAATCAATGTAAACCCGTAGTAGGCGCAATTCCAGGAATTTTGGCAGTGTCCTTTAAAATTTCGTTGGATCCTCCACATTAAATTTCTGCGACCGCATGGCGCAATGCGATGCCGCAGAGTGACTTTCTCAACATTCGGATTGCACGTACCAACACCGGAGGTCGCTCGTTTTTCAGGTGAAATTATTAAAATTGTTGGCAGCTGGTGCGCACATTGCAGAGGTTCGACGAAACTACCACGCCTCCGAAACAAAACCGAATTTGCTTATCAAATGTCGCTACCCTCGTCCGGGCAAATTGCGTGGCGGCATCCTGTCCCGGGTGGCACAGTTAAGACTTTATTCGTGAACTAACTTTCGCATTAAAATTTAACAAACAAAAATACTTTTTAATTTATTTTTTCAAAAAATTATTTGTGACGCATTTATAAGTGAAAGAATGCTAGGTCACGGTGGCGTTTTTAATGATGGTGCGTTTTAAGGTCTTTTAGTCATTCCGCCAGTTTTAATTGCTCTGGTCGTCTGCGTTCTCTGCCATCGCTTAGGGTCTGGGGTATCTTCTGAATGGAATTTTCTACTGCAACATTTACCATATTTAAGGTAGCATCAACTATTTGAATCTTTGATTTCAAGTTTTGTCTTTTTCAGTCCTTAAGTTGCTCAATGTACTGCTTAGTCTTGGCCACATTTTTTGGCCAATTTTTTCCTTTTTACTTAGCGGGTCCACAATTATTCTTCATTTTTTCTAGCTGTATGCTTGCTGCTTATTGTTATCTGCGGTCTTGAACCTGACACTTGTTGATGCCTAATTGGAGTTCTTGCCATTCTTCCTGGCACAGCTCTTTACGATGTAGTAAGAAAAAGTTTTATTTTATGCATCCGCTTGTAACCCTTGCATAGCCACGTAGCGTTGTCCGCAAATGGCATCGTTTGCATTGCTGAATTAGTTTCGTCATTGATCTTGCGCTCCTATTTATTACGACTCCTCAGAACTGCTAATTATTTTTTGTAGGCCGTGATCTGTTCTCAGTCAGCTTTTTGTCTTCTCTTGCAATAATCACTTTGTATTTCACACAAGGCCCCCAAATCATCCCTTATTCGTTTTGTCTGCTTGCGGCCTTATTTTGTCGTTATTTCTACTGTTGAGTCTTTGAAATCGATTAGTTAGAGTTCACGGGTTTATCTATTCTTCAGTTTGCCCTCAGTAACAGCATGTGAGTCAGTATTCTCAAATGCGCACGAAAGCTCGAGTTTCGGGAGCTAATTGCGCATTTCATTTAAAAGTACTTTCATCTTTGAATATAGGCGAAGACAATGAGCTGAAACAGAGGCCTTTGACCAGCTGATCGCCGTGTGATTACTTCGTACTTTTAGTTTGTTTCGCATCGGTCTCGTTTTAGCAGAGTTTAGATTGAAACATTTCTCTTTGAGTATCTTTGGGGTATTTACTCTTCAAACTAACTCCATGCATTATTCTGTCGAAACATTTTTGCGTCACGTTTATGCGCTGTGTAAAGTTCAACTTGTGGATGGAGTTCGGCGAATCATACAAGGAGATAATCAAAAACGAAGAATTCATTTAATTATCGCGGTGTTTAATTTGCGCTTTGTTTGGTATTTCCCGCCTATGCATAGAATCCCACAATGCATTGTTACTTTTTCTTCACTCGTTGAATCTTGGAGTCTCCACAATGGCCATTGTTGTTGCTGTCACATGTGACTGGGGCTGGTTTTATAGCGGCAATCGGGCATTTGCTTAAATTCAAAGACTAGTATTTGTCGTAAATTAGTCATCCCTAATAGGCTTTTCCCTGTTCTTGTAATGGTAGCGCGTGGGCAGCTGAATGATTATGTAAGTTTTTGAAACTAACGTAATTAGTATGGTGTTCCGCGTACAGAAAGTGGCGTCAGCAATTTGCTGTTTTTGAATGTGCCTAGATGTTGCGTTTCTCAAAGTAATTCGATCAACAGGTTATGGTTGCAACAAGATCACTTTTGGAATAAGTTTAATGCATGTTGTGATGTCAAGCAAGTGGCCGAAAGCTGCTGGGTGGCAGCCGCTGAGGGATCATTATCTCTCTTGTGTGATTGTTCCGGAGTTTTTGGCCACGTAGGTTTAAGTTAAATTTGGCCAAGCGAATCACTCTAGCAACTGTGATCTACTGTCCAGTTTTATGGTCCTTTTATATCTTAGGTAAAAGTTGCTATGAGTAACAGCAGACTGGCCTTCAGTGATTTTGATATGTAAACCTCAGGTGACCTTGAAAATCAGCTGTGCTACATATGGTAGGAATACGCGCGCAGTGCGGAGGTGTTCACGAAGGCACACTTGCACTTGCTTTCATGCGTTAGCATATTTCCGTTAATCGGAACTGCTTTTTTTCATTTTAATGGGTACTACCCTCCTGCTTTTGGGATTTGGCACAGTTTAGACGGATATGCTTCGAGCTTTATGCAATTATTCTCAGTTAGTGTGTCGATGGCTATATTTTTCCCCACAAGTTTTATTTGGAACCAAGTGATCTCGCTTTTCGTTGACCAGTTATCAAAAAGCCTGATCTGCCCCCCCCCCTCCACTTTGCACCGCAGGATTCGTTATTCTCAATCCAAATTGCTTTATTTTTGGTCGGTTTTATCAGATCATTCATTTGAAACTCACTAATTTTTCCTAACTTTGAGCTTTTGGGCTCGCACTATGCGTTTAAGGATCGAAGGTTTCATCATAAACATCCGTGATAAACATTCACCCAATTATTTTCCAAACCAACTTAGCCTTGATATTACGAAATGAAGCGGGGATTGGTACAGTTATGGTGCAATACAACAATGAAAAGCAAGACTTGTGCCAAACTTTAGCTCTTCTCCGCTCTGTAGCGTTGAGCATAATTAACAGTTTATTCTTCACATTGTTTCAGAGGTCCTAAAGACCCCCGAAGTGTGAAATTGAGACCTTCGCTCCCCAAAACGCTATGAATCCGACGGCTACTCATAATAGCGAGTTAAAAAGCACTGCTTATTCCCTTGTGCCAACCACGGCCACCAGTGCTGCCACCACCTCCGAGCTCATTCCCATGGGCCAGCAGCGACCTCCATCCTACGGCAGCAGCGGTGGTGGCGCCCGGTTCCACGACTCATCCGCCTCTTCTTTCACACCTCTTGTCACTGTGGACACTACCGGAGCCACCGACTTCCCCGACTACTTCTCCCCCACCGCTTCTACTGCATCATCGTCCTTCAATGCACCCTCTGCCTTCAATTCTCACCAATCAGTCCAGTCGACCTACGCCTCACTAATCTCGGAGACCGACCTCTACGCCGGTCGACAGTTGGCGCAACCTCACCTATCTTACGTGAACTCGGCGGGCGGAGCTCCTTCGCTGCAACGCTTCATCGGCGGTCTGACCAACAAGCTGCCAGATCTGCAGTGTACAACAGGTGGAAATATGGACGTGGCTTACTCGACACCTCACATGGTCGGTCTAGCCGCCTCACCCCACGCCAGCCTTATCTCGCCTGCTTACTCGCCCAGTTCCGTGACTACTCAAGGCAGCGGTGGTGGTGGAAGCTGTAAGCGCACCGTTCTCGATGCGGATAGTAAACCTGGAGCTTTCAAGTCAAGATCGAAAAAGGAGAGCCACAATCGTAGTAAGTCCCTTAAAGACTACTTTTTTAGCAGCCGAGCTGTAACTAACTTTAACGCAATGTAGCTGAAATTCGCTTTTTTACTGATTCATTAAATTATTCGGTTCATGTCATCATTAAATCCTGCCTTAACCCCTCACGTTACTCATATTTTGTTGTTTGTTTTGCGTTTCCCGTTGACCTAGCGCTTATATCTTTTATGTTGTAAGCGTCGATTCTGCGAATGTTGCTTCCAATTATCGATGCATTATCTGGTTTCTCTGCAAATTGCTATTGCTCACGTTCTGGGCATGCACAGCACAGGCTTGCTGATATCGGCTTCATTTTTGAGATTCCCAAAACTATTTTAGAGCCTATTAGCGGTTAGGTCTGGGAAACTTGCAGTTCGAAGCCCCGTAGCATCCTACCGGTTAGCATTTTTGTACTTTTAAGCGTTAGTATTTTCACTGCCTTCAAGTTGTGCTGCTCTTTAATTGAGTTGTGAAATAGTTTACTAAAGTGCATCTGAAGAAATTTGAAGTGAAAAGGCCAACTACAGGAAGTAATTGTAACGCTTGTTGAGCAATGGATTGTTATTTGAGATCGTCAACATCCTTGTTATGTACTGCTTAGTTAGTGTACTTTACTTTTCAACAAGAATTCGATAAACAATTGGCTATTTGGGCGCCCTACGATAAGTTAGTAGACTTATCTACGCATACTGTTATCGTACGTTTCGTTTTGCTGGTAAACACTAGTCTGCTGGTTTGCTTTTGCAAAAGTACGAATTCCATCCTGTGTCTGGCGTGAAGTCAAGGCCAAATAAATGCAATAATCCTCGCTAGTAATCGTTTTCCTTACGAGATTCATATATGGACGCCATTTTGTTTATTACACATCATGTTTGTGTGTCATAAATGGCAATTATGATTAGGATTGAATGGCGGTAGGCGATGTGTGCGGCGTCGACGCGTTCACTCATCAATGGTAGATAAATCCACGCGCACATGAACGACTTTTTAAGGAGTGTCATATTTCTGTATGAAACATCATTCATCACTCGCTCGCCGCAGTTCGCCGTAATCCATCCGTGACCTTATACTTTTCACCAATTCTTACAACTTACATGGTTCTTTGCATTTATTCTTCGATGGTGTTTTTTCCCAACATCTACAAGCCAATTGCTTGCCAGTATTCAACTGATCAACAGACTATTGCGCTGAAAATGTGCGTGGTCCATAAGATATCCCACAGTTTAACAAAGCGATGACGGTCAAAAGCCTGAATGGTTCTCGGCCTTCCATCTTACCATGACAGAATGCTTCATTTACTTCTATTTTTGGCTGTCGTAAGGTTCCTACACAGTCTACACATTCATTCGCCCTCATTACTACTTATTACCGAGCACCGAAAGCGCTTTATCGGATTGCGAAACAGAATTTATTGAGATGCTATTGTGAAATGCACTTCCACCAACGCTTTTTAACATATCAATTCGCTCGTAGTGGTTCAGAGGTAGCGGAGGTTTTGTGTAAATACTGAGTAGTTAAAAATGCGCTTAAAACACTTGAGCTTGCATGAATCGCTGCGTTGGTAAAGGGATATTGCTAAAAATTTACTTTGTTTTTCCGTAAGTGGGCGGTTTTATGGCATTGTGATGGCTGATTCGTACATTTCTTAATGCGTCTGTAAGGATTAAATGCCCTCATCATTTAGTGTTCCTTGGCTCGTACGGGAGTCTTTCCGAATTCAAAGTTCTGGTGACATTGGCCAATCAGGTAAATAAATAATGGCTAGGCTGGTTTGATGGAATTAGTTTTGAGGAGCACCATGTTAATCCACCGTATTATCGCTTGTCAGAAGGTGGAGAAATTGACTATGCCGCTTATTGCTGTGCGTGAAAGACCGATCTACACACCTGGGACGAATCGGCAGCGTAGCCAGCAGTCTAAAAATATCGTTGCAGGAGGAAGTTGGTCTTGTGTTAGTGAATGGGCTCAGAGGATTCTCAATTTTTGTTGTTCCAGGCCAAGAGCGTGATCGTAAGTCTGTTGCAATCGGGACAAAACTACGACCAGTATGTCCAAATACTGACTCCCACCTGTCCTGTCTGCAGTGTAAATTTGGTTGTCGCTACTAGCGTTACATTGCATCCAGAAGCAGATACGACTATTGAGGATGTCTGGGATACATGTAGTCATTCATTTTCTCAAAACTCATGTACCATGGAAATTAAATAGGAGGTCTAGCTTTCTTCGTGATCTCACTAAGACCTTTTTCTCCATGGGATAATTTTTCGTGTTACGCCTCTACGTCATTGTGCTTTGCAATTTTCCATTTCATATTCTCCAAGTGTTCAAGGGCTTTAGCACCGTTTCAAAGTTTTCTTTTGAAGATGCACCTTCTGCACTCTCTATTTTCATTTTACTTCCTCTTCTATGAAGGCATTGAATGTTAAAGTACGCCCTGCTATAGCCACCGACTTACATTTCAGTGTCACGTAGCGTCACGCTTTAAAAGTAATGTATTTTTTCCATTTTTAACGCTTTGGTCAAGAGCTATCCACCTAGGCGGGCCACTCGTAAAATGTGTGTGGGAACGTGAAGGAACTTTACGTATCATTTAGTTAGTTAAGCGTTTTTTTCAAAGAAGAGAATTGAGGCAAGGCGATGCGTGGGGCATTGCACTGTGCGCCTGTGCTTTCCACAAGACTCAGATTAATGCTTTATTCTGCATGTTAATTTATTCAGAAATTAATGGGTTTTGCTGGTTGTTGATTTTCACACAAAAAATCATTGCATCCCATGGGGTTTAAGGCGCGCTGGCATAGCACTTCACGTCCCCATGCATTCAGGCACGCAATTGCCATTTCGTTTTTGTGGAGAAATGCATTAGTGAACATTGGAACTTGGACTCCTAGATCTGTTTTTCTCTGGGCCTGACCTGCTGTCTTGTGTTTTTCTCATTGAAATACTTTGCATTTTCATTTAATGGATGGTCATTACCGGCACACTTCTAATTTACCACTTTTGATGTGATGCTTCGTGGTGCGATAGGCATGACGCCCTTTGGGCCTGCATTTGATTTCCCCCATTTAGTTTGTTCCCCTTTTGTTGCACTAAATGTCTATAGCTGCTCTAGAAGCACGAACGGAAAAATATTAACCCACACTTACAATCGGAACGCTTGTTCAAACGAGGAAGAACTGTCGTTGAACTAGGGGTGTAATCAAGAAAAGGTCGTGCCTAAAAACTGCAAATTCAAGCTTCATAAATTGAAAAGATTATTTTCTGTTCACTTTTCAGTCTGGCTAATCTGATAGCTTTTGAAAAGGCGGATCCTTGCAGTACTACTTTCATGCAGTGCATTTAGCTTTCTCGTAGGATACTGGCATTTTGTAGATAGGGGGTGCTTTTCAGGAGCGCATTCCTTTGAACATTCAACGCGTTTGTGTGATCCTGAGTGGAACCATACACCAAGCGCAAATGGAATCGTGACTCGCTTGTTTATCACCTCAATTGCTCAACAAGATGCTTCAACTCTTGCTCTTTAGTATTGATAATTATTTACCACAACTTCACTTCATAGCACCGCCACTTCCTCACCTTTTGTCTACTCTCCACGATTTTATTGGCTTAAATGCAGTACTGATGCTAGTGGCGCTTCCTAAGCGTATGCTGCCTGGTTGTGACAGGCATTTTCATTTGTTTTAGTTGAACGAAGGCGACGCGATTACATCAATTCCCAAATCACTCGTCTGAGCGGATTATTACCGGCAGATATGTACCGAGACGTGTAAGTTGGCCATTATTATGTGCGTTTTGTGATTCAAGACCTCGCTTTTCTCAATCCCTTCATAATTCCCTAAGCCCTCTTTGGAAGTCGTAGTTTAAACTAGACCTCTAACTATGGGCGTTGTGGGGCCCGCGGTGCGTTTCGACACGCACTTTTATTTTGCAAACTATTTCTCTCGTCCAAAAATGACTGCTGCTGCATTCACCGCCATCACCACCACCTGGTCTTGCGTAAGAGTGCATCGCACAAATTCTCACGCACTTTTTGGCAGAAGTGCTTTCGAATTGTCTTCATTTGGCTCGGTGCGCACCATCAAAGCCCATTTTCTTGGAAGCTCGGCCTTCTTGCTTGGTAACGTTTCTGACTCCGCCTGCCAGCAATCACATCAACTTCATATCGGTCACTTTGTTTGTGTTCCGCACAGTTATAAAACCACTGTTTGTGGAGTATGTGCAAGGTTCAGTGGGCTATTTTTGTCACAATGTAGCTTTCATATGGCTACGCTTTTTTGGGCCATGTATTTTCAATGTTTCGCTCACAACAACATCTGTGTGAACAGTCACTCAAAGTCTCACCCTTGAATTCAGTATTCCATCATGCTTACCAAGTGTATGCTACGAATCCAGTGTTTGTGTCGGCAGCTGCAACACTATGCTTCCTATTCATTTTCCTCGATACACTATTTTAGTTATTTCACGACTAATTCACATTGTGTGTGGTCTGCTTAACTCGACACTTCCTCCCGGTCAGCTAAAATTTATTGTTCAGCAGTCGGATAGAATTTGGCGCAAAGTTTTGTTTGAAATTCACCACCCAATTCATATAGCTTTGGGTATGTGCACACAAATGTCAAAATTATCGTGATTCAACTCACAACCCGCCTCTCAGTGCCACACTGTTTGCCTCGCGTGTAATTGGTTCAACTTTCTTTGCATTCTCGTACCTGCATTCGCTCTATGGAATTTACCACATTCATGCACTACTTTAATCCTGGCAGAAAATTATAACATTCCAATTCCACTGCATCTTCCTTAACTTTTTACCAAATTAAATAAGCTTCTCTTGTGTTTCGCTGGTTTTTCATGGTTTCGATTGCAGTCCTGCCACCATTCGTGATTATTCGCTATAGCCAATGTTATGCATGGTTGAATTCGATTGGATGATGCATGCATCTCTCAGAGCCTTCAACCAGTGTCGACTCGCTTTCCTATGCAGACCCCTTTCACCTGATTGAGCAACTTTAAAACCACGGAATCAATTCAATTATTCAGTAGGATGAGGTGGCTCTCTCGCGCTGGGCTCTTAGTGATTTCTATTGCTTCCTCTCAATATTTTAATTGCGGCTTCGAATCAATAAACATAATGTTTGAACTGCTTCATTTCCAGCTATCATGAAAATGATAACATGCTTACATGAATACATTTATTCTATAGCTTCCGCTACTTCTGGACTGGCACCTCTGATCTGCGTAGTGCATCCACGTTGTCAATGTGTCTAACGGTCTGAATGCATGCATTTATTCTCATGATCAAGTGGGAGATTTAAAGTGATATTTCTCCGAGTTTCCTGCAATCCTTGGTTGACCTCCAACCGTTGGGCGTCACGACGTTAGTTTCACTGCTTTGTCTGGATTGAAACCCTAATCCTTTGTTGAGTTTAGCGGGTCACTTCAAGCGTAAAGTAGGCTAGAAGCTTATTTCTCCCACTCCTCCAAATTCGCGTCATTAAACCCAAGGTGAGGAAATGCCTTGTGAGCTCCTTTCTCCCGCTTTAAATTCTCCTCCCCTTTTTCATTGTGAACGCTTTTCCAATTAGTGTCATATTCGCCGAGAAAGGGTTCGTGTTGAGTCTACTATAGTCAGTCAAAAGGCATTTCGGTTTGGCTTTACGCAAAGCGAAAACAACTTCTGTAATGTTTATCTCACTGACAAGCTGCACGGGCTCACTCGGTGTAATACCTTGCATTTAGGAGTACAATCGTACGCAGCTACGGCAACCCTGTTAATCCCGCACCGAGGACATGGCCTCACCTCAACCTGAAAGTGACTGTTGCTTGTAAAATCGCTCCATCTAATTTTTTTGATCTGCAGTATTCGTTCGCATTGCAGGTTTCTGCTGAGGTGAAAGGACTCAAATGATTGAGCACCTATTTTCCAAAGTTGGTAGTAACTCTACGCAATTCTGTGTTTTTAGCTCATCATTTGAATTGAGTCTGACTGTGAGACTTCAGCGAAACGGATATGATCTACGCGTTCGATATAGTGCGCCTCATTGTTCCGGGCTAGGTCTCATTTGAGGTCTGTAGCTCTCACGAAGACACTTTTGGAGGTATTTTCAAATTATAACTTTAAATGAGAATGGCTACCATAGCAACAGCAGACCTGCTAGAGGACTTGTTTACGGCTCAATTGATGTGTCGGTGCGCGCCCGCATTTGCTTTTTTTTCAGGGCTTTTGTTAGGATTTCTGTTTGGTGGGGCATGGAAAGCGGTGGAATGCACTTTTTCATAAGTCTTGTGTTTTCACTTTCCTCTCATTTTCAGTGGATTAAATATGAATCTACCAAGAATCGTGGGGTCAGTTCGATGATGGTGGCATGGCTTTTCCCTTTCCCTTATTAAATACCTATTGCCCACCAGGCTACTTTTTGACAGTAGGAACATGAGTGGTTTGAAGCTGCCTGCTTTTAATAAACAAATTCCATTTTTTGTTAAGTTAAAGCTATGAAATTCACGTATTGCTGTTATTTTGATCGTGAATGGCATTTTTTAACCCATAAAATTGTTCACTTGTCATTTACATGCGCACGTTGGAACGCGTAACTTAGGCTAGTCCTCGGTAAAGTTCATGATCTCTAAACGGTTTTGGCAAAGCTACGCCCACTTTTTCTTGCCTTTTGTTTACAATTTGGCAAATCACTCACCCGAAGAAAGCACAAGGCAATGCCTTTTGGCTATTTTAGGCAAAATGAATCTCACCAAAGGTTTGAAACATGAGTTGGGGTCACGGATTAGTTTCATTGGAGCCGCGTACCATCAGAATTGCTTCAAACCGCCAATATTAAGGCTCAAGCCAAACGGGGACAGCAAATGCATTTACAACTAATTCTCTTGAACGTGTGGTGCTTCCAAAGCGTTCTTGGCTTGCACTCCCGCTTTGAGTAGGCTAACTTTCGGTGTTCCGATAACGTACCAGCTTTCCAACTCCCCCCTCCCACCTCACCACAAACTCATTGTAACAGTTTGACCTGTTCAACATTTGTCCTTTGGCGCTGTACCCTGATTAAACCGTTAAATTAGCTATGTATTTACTGATAGGATGCCTGGTTTATATTTATTTTGTAAAAAAAAATGAAGGTCACGTCCTAATCAACGGTGTACTTTTAGTTGTGGAACGTACACACACAAATTGAGAGGGAAGCGTTTTTTTTCCAGTGCGAATTTGTCTACGGATTCATGTAATGCCTTATGCTTTGAATGAAATTCCAAGCCAGAATTTCACTTCTCTCTATCCCCCCACGCCTCTGAACTCTGCACAGTAGCTTACTTTCTTCCGGTGCGCACGGGATCTTTGTGGCGATGCATGTGTGTATGCGCCTCCGTGACGTTGGTTGCACCTTGCTATGCATCTATATCGATGAAAGGGAGCGGCGTCTCCATCCCAGTTTGGTGGCCCCCAATGTCTTGAGGGTGAATCCCACAGGAGGCGCTTGCTGTTTCTCTGGCTTTGTCTCGGTGTGTTCTTTGCCATATACAAACGTTTGAAATTCCTAAGCTTGTGGTTGTGCTACTCACATTGAAGCCCATTCACGCGAGAAATGTACTTTCACGCACGCACTTTAATCACTCACTTGACCTACTATGCCCGTCAATTGTTTCGATTTTTTTTAAATTCCTTCTTGGAACATCGGTTACGGCTTACTTCTCCCATGGTGTTCCTAGCCTTGTACGCGAATTCATCTGAATTTGAGCTGATCTACCCAGCGCTGTGGTGGGACACCCTTTTCACAGCACAAACTCGGCTTATCTACGATCAATTTTCGCCTACTCTGGGGTCAATGCTTCAAGCATTTTAAAGCAATTTTCGTTTCTGACTGGAAAATGACAGTGAAGTTGTCAGTGTTCCATTTTTAGATGGACACTTCACTCCTTATTTGTCAATGATGCCTTGCTAGGTTTGCTGCTTTACCCCATTCTCCTCCCCCATTGAAGAAAAAACTGGTCATGCAGGCGTAGCGTTCTGCAGCCACTGTTCTGCATCGCTTGTATGCTCCGTTCGATTGGCACAAAGTGGGCGGAGGCCACTATCTGATAATTGCGCTATTATTTTTCGATTGCACTCGATCACTCCGTGCCCTTTTGTCCTATGCACTTTTATACGTTGGTTTTTTTTTTTGCCGAAGCAAATTCACTATTACCCTAAATTCTATTTGTGACCGAATGTAACTTAAAATCATGTCCCACACCGTGTCAGTAGCTGTAATTGGCTTAAAACAATCTAGAAGTGCCGTTTTAAGCTGTCGTTGAAAGTGTGGCTTGCAGCATAATTGAATGGTTTGCTCCATTTTTAAAGAGACGGTCGAAGAAACAAGGGAACTGTCCTTCGATTGTCAGTCAACTACATTCTTGAACTGCGACAAGCCGTTGCGCACACAGCCAGTCTTCGCCAAGAGACTGCTATCGCTCGACAACTCATTCCCCTCTTGCTCAATCACATTCAGGTAGCTTTGCAACCAGTTTAATGGCTGTACTACCCTCACCCGTAAAGCTTTATGTTACTTTTTTCCCAATTTAATAAGGCTGGCAAATACACTGCAGCGGTTTCGATGGCCTAATGCTTGTTTATTGCAGAAAAACAAGTCATTGATTTGCGTAACTGAACCAAGCCTTTTTCCATAGTTCAAATGCTCACACTTCGCAACAATGTCACTTTAAATTCCGTCCATGCCGAGATTGTTCTGATAATCACAAGCATCGGGTGTACGTTACTTATTGAACCCAACTTCATGGGATGCAGTATCCAAACTTACATCTTATATCTCCCTTTCACAAGTCGCTGGAGAGTGTCATAAAGGAAGTGGAAATGTCTACAGGAAAACCGCTGGGCGGAAGCGGCCAGGGCGCCCCAAGTTTGCTGGAGGACGGCGGGCGAGCTCCCGAAAGCGCCGCCTACGAGGCTATTCTCGAGGCCTGGCGCACGGCCATGACTACTAACCTGGCTCGAGCCGCCGCTGTCGCCGCAATGAACAACAACAGCGGAGAGAACCCCCAGGAGGGCAAAATTGAGTCCTCTGAGATGCCTCTAATGTCGAACATGCAAGTCACCTTCGTCGGAAGGCCTCCCACCACTACTGCTGGCGCTGTTGCCAGTCCCTACTTGCCTAACGCAATCTTCATGGGTGGTGGGCGTTTATTCTGACTTAACACTAATCGTTTTATTATTGAGCTCAATTTGAATCGCCTTCTGTCGATCTCCGTACAACACCAACACCACCATCTATGGGTTCGCTGAGCAGAAGAGTGAACCCCTGCAGAAAACTCGCATCTATGTTTTGAATTACTAAGTTGAATTAAGCCAAAATTCAAACAATGCTTTAACTGCTTCTCCAAAGCCTTATGTGTATTTCGCCGTGATTTGCTGTCTGGTAACGTTAGGAAAGGGAGTTTCATTTGCCTTCTCTCGCCTTAAGGACCTGTTTGCAAACTGGAAGAAGGCGAAGAGGTCTGCTATGGTAGCAGCGGAGCTGGTGAGATGGCCAGCAGTGGTAGCGGGGCTGGCACCAATGGTGGGCACATAGTTGTGGGAGGTGTTCCTCACGTCCCCGAGGGCACTACCGACGGCTTTTTTGACTCGGCAAACACCAACAACAACAACAGTGGTGGTGTTGCCCCCAAATTCGACCTCTCCATTATGCAAATGGCCTCTGCCGGCGGCGCCGACTGCGGAGATCCTATGCAAGTGAGTAATTCTTCCCTCTAAGGAGAAGGGGGTACCTATTTATTCGATTGCGATTGGCGGCATTTATGCTTTTCACATGTACTTTTCCTTCCTTTAAAGGTCGAGTGCCAGAATCACTGAGACGGAAAGGCTCCAGCCGGCAACGTTTGCATAATCTCCTCTCCCACTAGTCCTCCAATCTTTCACAACTACAAATACTTAACCATGAGTGCCTTACATCCTCTAGGGTCATACATTGTGTCCGGCCTCGCTCTCCCATTAACATGCACAGAATAGAGTTCCCCTACAAACTATTTTCATCCCAAAGAGCACACGCCCCCTCTTCCTTCCCCACCCATATCTATATATATATATATATTCGCATATACATACTGCTTCATGCACCCGCAAACCGCTCCCCTATTTGGGATGCAAGTTGTGTTTACTATCCCCCTGCGCATACATACATTCATATCAATCCGATCTCCATTGGTACTCCTTATTTTGACTGCCTCATTTCCCCTCTCTCTTCTAACTACCACCATCAACTTACAGGCAAATAGACATACCAAATTCATTATTTTTGTTTTCGACAGATAATTTGCGCCACTGAGTGGGCCAATATGCTCAGGTCACACAGACTTTTTCAAGTTCCCCTCTTTCTCATCCCTCCCCGCATCCTATCTCCTGCATTTGGCCATCTTGCCATTTTACTTCCAGTCACGTCTCATCCTCCCTTCCACTTTCCTTCCTTTCTTTCCCTTCCAAAAATTCCTTATTTTGGTTATGGTATGTATGGGTACTTCTACTTTCAACGCAAATATGGTGCAGAGGGGTGCACGTGTGTGTGGCCCCCATTCAGTTCTCCATCTGATTACCATCCGCACACACAAGCATGGACACTATACCACCTTCGATACTACGTATGACTGTGAACCCGCCACCACAATAAAACACCGCAAAACCCCCCAACACCAACAAGAGTGGAAATTAACAGTGCATATACCTATCTACTATATACATAATCTTCTATCTTTCTTTTTTCTTTTCGCGGTGTAAATACAGTACACAGGAAAGGCGTTATTATTTTCTCAAATACACTTAACTTATTTATCGTAGCGCATTGTCTTCGTCCTTAAGCGGGAGAGCCGCCACACTCCTGTCAGTGTAGCAAAGCACACCGCTCCCACTACGTCGCATTGCCGACGATGCCACGACACTGTCACAATTACTACTCTGGCTTAGTTTTTTTTTCGAATGCGCTTCTGCGATCCAAATCAATCGTTCTTTTTATCAAAAAAATATACGGGAGTCAATCGGGCTCTGCGACTGAAGTGGAGGGGATGAGGGCATACAGCAACGTTTAGAGTGTTTTTGCATCGCTTAGACTCCGCGCGCGCCTAAACGTGCGTGGGGTGACAACCACTTTTATTGCACGATGAACTCTTTCAATTTGGAAATTTCACACTCCGGCAAAAAAGCAGATCAGAGTGTGTGTATACATTCGCGTACTTATTAATCAACCAAAAGAAAAATAACAGAAATAAGAAAGCAAGTTTCTTACAAAAGAAGCCCCGCCATCTATGCCATCACCGGCGCCTCCTCGCGATGCGGCTGAAAAAAGAGAAGTGTAATGGTCACATCGCTGATGCCTATTAACAGTTTCAAGTCCTCTGTTTAGAAGAGGCTGCACCACGGATTGAAGCCTAGCAAGTTAAGGTGCGCCGGGCGTGTATGGCAGTGGAAGGCGAGCTAGTTCGTGCACCAATTCGTCGACTGTTGTCAGCCTTCAGCACTTATGCATTGAGACTGAGCCAAACGTGGTCAAATACTATGACAATATCAACAGGAAATTTCGCTATTAACGCTCGCCGCATAAAACACATTTACGCGGTGCCGAGATGCTTAGTGATGACGACGATAGCAACCTTCCGGTAATTAAATGCACTCCTTACCATCACAAATATATGGGATTGAAGTTGCCGCAGCAGGTGCAACTTTGGTGAGGCTTCGGCTTCGGCGGTTTCGGAGACCGACGAGTTCTCCCTTGCAGCTGCTTCGGCTCCGCCCATTTCCAGCTTGGAACCCGACCACAATTGAAGGCTACAATAAGAGCGTTTACTTATTGACAATGTTCGTAGGCGATGCAGCTCTTTAAAGATGGAACCCTTGGATCGACATCCAATGCAAGTGTTGGCAATATCCATTAATTAAGGGGCCGATTGTAAATAAAACGAGGCAGCCACTACGGGAATGCAGCGCCGAGGGTCTGCGTGCGTGCGAGTGGATGTGAATAGCAATAGGAAACCCGAGATGTTTAAATAAACAAATGGAAATACCACAATTCCAATATTATTTGCCGATACCCGATTAATTGACGTCCTCCTTTCAATTATTCTCCTTCCGCAAAAACGGAAGGAGTAAACAACAAGGATGTTCATCATCAGCAGCAATTAGGCTGGAATATCATTTTTAATCAAATTGTTAATAAGTCGCAATTACCATAAAACAAACTGCTCATTGTGCATATAGCACTTGCATAGTCGGTAAGAAAAAAAGATGATGGGGGTGAAGAAAGCAATCTTGAAATGAAATGCAATGCAATTTAAAGAACCAATTTACCAAAAGGGAAATATCGTGCTTGTTTGCGGTGCATGCATTAGGTCAAGCACTCCCCATTCGACTGTTAAAAACAGATTGCTCTTGATTTCAAAAGGCCCAGCGACACTTAAACTTCCTCCATTACCATTTGCAATGCAGCCCGGAGTGATTCAAAGGGGAATGAGAATCGTGCAAACAGAAAGCATCGGTCGTCCAGACAAAAGCCACATAGCGAATGGTTTGCGTGTAGGTTATGTAACGAACGATTCACACAGAGTAAGAGAATATCATGAAGTCGTCTTTTTGCATATGCAATAACAGTGTGCGAATACGGTGAATCATCGGCATACTAGAGCAGGAAGTAGCTCATCACAAAAGAGGTGCTTTGGTTTCACCAAAGCCTCTCCTCACAAAAACAAGAACGCGAAACAAGCTGAACTTAAAAGAGCTATCGGCCTCAATGCAAGCGAGTGGTCTACAAATTGTAGTTGTTTAGGCGACCTAGAAAACACGGCTCAAATACTATGTTGTGCTTGCTTGCTCGCAGAGCAAATGCAATTTAGACAACGCGGTACCCTGAAAACGTTATTGCGACTTGACTCATCCAAATCCCTGGCTTATAAAGGGATAATTTCATTTGGATACCTGAATTTGTTAAGAATTCGAAGATGAAAACCTCATTAAAACAGTGTTGAAAGCACGTGAATTAAGGTAAAAGTACGATCCTAAGCCTGCAGCCGCAAATAAAATACCTAACTGACATTGATGCATACAGATATTGCGCATGATAAATAATGCGAACCTACTATCGCAACTTGCAAATGAGACCGTAAATCCCGAGATCGATGGGTGACCCACGAGACAACCATGCTTGCTGGTGAAATTAGGTAATAAAAAGGCACGCGCTGTTCGAGTGCAATGGATTGAGGGAAAAATTGGTCCACCATAAACTTGGTATAACCACCACATGGTTTGGAGGCTTACCGAGGCAGTTGAACGTAGCCGGGGCGGAGAGGAAGGAGAGTGAAATCGAGTTTCCTAGAGGAACTCGGGAGCAAGCGGATGGAGGCTAGTTGGACACCAGAGAAGGCAAAACCCTCCGTTGATTCCAGCAGCACGTTGAGTTCCTAAACACGAAATAAATCGACTTGACATTCGTTAGTACAGATTTCAGAGGTAAGTGGACCATAAATGATCATAGTAAAGATGCATTCTTCCACCGACCCACGTTCTACAGGGGCATCGCGGTTCTGAAATTTCAACGAATATTCGTGCATAAGCTAAGTAGAAACAGAAGCATAATAACTTTTGTCTATGAATAGAGCCAAAGCGGACCCAGTATTTGACTATGTTAGCCTCGGCTTTGCTCCTCGCTTTCTCCGGCTGCAGTGACATAAATTGCACTTTCCCTCTGGCTACTTAAAAGGCCAAAGAAATGTGTTTTTAAGCATACTGCAGCGCTTCTAGAGAACAACTCACGAAGGGCTGACTCCCCTGACACGGCTGGCCTGTTATAGACAACTTTTGAATTAAGCACCATGAAAAACACGCATTAGTAACGTCCCTACTGCTTTGGAAGGAGAGGTTTAGTGAGTGTCGCATTCAAAATCCGCCTTGCTCAACCGTCAGGGCAGTATGCGGCCATTAATTTCAGCTACCTAACTTGTGACAGGGGAGAATGAGGCATGGTGCATGTAGACTGTGCTGGAAGAGAAGGGGAAGAAAACCTCGGCGAATGTAGCCAAATAATGGATTTAGTAAGAAATGAAGAGGCAATTACCTGTGGAAGGGTAGTTCTATTCTCTAATGTGTACGAAATGGTGAACGGCGAGTGGAGAAGACCAAAGGGGGGAAGGCTAAGCTCAACGCTATACGGTAGAGTCACCAGTCCACAGGTGGGAAGGTTGAATGAGGAACTTGAGATAGAGGACTTGGGAAAGCTCGGCTCCTGATTCATTTGAGGTCGACGCCTGAAGAAACATTGCAGAAGACCATCACACGTAAAGCCTATGCAAGTTTCAACCTCGGGTGTGTGAGCATGATTCTGAATGAATGCATTATTGATAAAACACTCCGCATTATAATTTAACCTGGCTTAAACAAAGTAATTGGATGTATCGGTTCAAAGATTATTACACAATTCTGGGAATTTACTCAACTGAGGTCTGTATTTGACCGGGCGTTCAATGAGGTCGGTTTAGTCTGTAGCTTTGTCCTAGAAAAAAGCACTCGCTTGCCTTTGTAAGGACTTGCGCAAACCAGACAAACGAAATGAAGCACGTCTGACATTAATACACAAAGCTCGCGTGTTTATCTCCTTCCACCGAAACCAAATGTCCTGTCCAGCTACCACAATACCGGTATTTTGATTGACGACTAGCAGAATTATGCAGAGGAGTTAATAATGGGATGAGCAATTGAGACTGTCAATAGCTGGTGGGTAAACCTCGATTCAAGTGGTGCAATAAAGGTTTTCTCCCAAAAAAATTGGGAAATTAAGGATGAAAGACTTACGCACCGTCTCCAGTTGACAATGTATTGGCCCAAGTTGAGAAATTCTGCGTTCATTTGATTATCCAATGCCACTAGAACTTGAACCTCGGAAAGACTCTCGTACGGATCAAGGGATACTAAATGATGAGAATATTTAATTAATAGGGACGCATTAAGAAATGTTCTTTGACGGTCTATTAAAATTGCAAAATCCCCCGAAACTAATGGAAACCATTTCAAAATTTCTTGCGTCCTAGACCTCCCACTAAATGGTAGGCTCAAGACTTTCAATGCGTGAAAGAGCATGTCAAGGAGACAGCTTGTTATAGTGACAATTACTGCTGCAGTGCGTAAGTAGTAGATAGAAGAACACTTCTGATCTTTGTAGACAATATAAGAGATAACTCTGAAGATTAAAGTAGGTTTTCTAGCAAAAATATGGACTACTTCTGAAACACAGCACTTGTACGAAAGATTGTAAATATTAAGAGCAATGCAAAGCCCTTAGAAATAGTTTGTAATTGGGCTTTAAGATAAAATTTGAAGATCCTACCCGGTACGGGAAGTGGGTAGCAGACACCCTTGAAACGAACACCGGATCCCTAGAGAAAAAAGAAGAAAAGTACTCTAAGTGGGTTTGTTTTTGGAAATGCCCAGGAAGAAAGCAAAGGCCCAGCTGTGGCCCATGACATGCCATGTTTTTGGGCGAAAAAAATACATAAAAGTGCATTTTTCATGAGGGAGAGAGGGTGCGAGGGAGGAGCGAAGGAAGAGTAAAAAGTTAATGCGACGCCTAAAAGTACAAAATGTGTCGACGAAACCAGTGCGACCTAGAATTTAGCGACAGAGGGAGAGGGCGAGGGGGAAAGGGAGGAGAAGAAGGGCGAGCAGGTGTGGGTCCAATTGACAAAAACCGAGAGAAACAATAGCACGCCTCAATTCGCCTCACCTGTGGACATGTGTGTTAAGCTATGGAAACGATTTTATGTTAACGAATTGGCGTGGTGATCTACTGACGAAAGAAGTCGTGACTTCGACATAGAATATGAGATGAGAAAGTGTAAGGAGCATAGGATTTCAAAATAGCAGCAGTGTGTGACGACATCCACGAGGCAACATCTACCACGATGATCCCAGATTTGTGTTTCGGTAACATAGAAGCAGGCTAAACTGACTTCAGCCTACAGGCCGGGGACGCCAATAAAAGCGCGATAATGCTGAAAGCAAACACGCAATCCTAAAGCTGTGGAAGCACGAGGAAAGAACAATAAATGAGACGGGGAGAGGGTTCTAATTTAAGGATAAATGTTTTTTGGCAATGCGTGCAATTCCTTTTCCAAATTTCTATTAACAACTTCCCCATTAATCATTTGTACCCGAAGTAGAGCAACTAATACGAAAATATGAGGGTCAACGCCTTGATAATAAGCGGAAGGCTTCAAGATAGCTGCCCAAGTGTTTTCAGCACCACCAAAATCGGGAGACGTTTTTTAACATCTTCGTTTCTTTTACTTAGAAATTGTGCTTGCGTATTTGCGCTCTTGATGGAAAACTTACCAAGGGAAGTGAAAATCGGTGGTTGAGCCCAGGCAAAAAGGACTTCATTTCTAAACGTTTTCATTGAACGCATGTGTAAACAGACATGTTTCCAAGTGCAGTTGAAAACGAGGTGCATTCGGGATTTCCAAGACAAACTAGTCAAATCCAACATCAATGCAACAGTTGCGTCGCTACTTACTCAGTAAATTCAATCTCATACTCCAACCCCCATAGAGGTGTAAAGTAATATAATCTATCGTAGAGTGGAACCACTGCCTTAGTAGGGAATAGGGAAGCATCACCGATGCTAAAATACTATCATGCAAAATAAGCTGGCACTACAAGGTAGGTTTTGGTAACAAAGGCATTACGCAGTGGACAGAGTAGTTGATCTGAGCAAGAATTCTCCCACACAAAGAGGCGAGTTGGCATGCCCGACTACTTATTGTAAACACAATGCCTAGATAGTTCCGCTCGAGGGACGAAAGTACAAACTAAAATATGAGCACATGCTACGCCAAAAAATTGGCTTCAGTGGATGCCAGCGTTCTGGCTTGTGAGGATTTGAAGATTTATTGCCAAAATACTTATTGGCACGGTGCAAGTGCGTTGTCTGTTCGAAACTAGACGATGAGATTGCCAGAGACACGATTATGGTTGACAAGTGCAAAGCAAAAACAGGGCTACGCTACCTCGACATCTTGAAAAAAATTACATCATAGTATTAAGTATTTTAAACTTATCAACAAAATGAATTAAAACAAAAAAATGATAAAGTAGACTCGTGGTAGAATCGTTCGCTGGGGAAACACATTCGGTTTTGTAGGGGGATTAAACATACAAACAGGTAACTTTACTCACAAGGTTCAGCGTAGACTTTTCAATGTCAATTGGCCAAGGCGAACAATTCGTGAGGACCACTTCTAGTATAAACGGCCTTCCAGTTATCACAGTTGATATCGATTCATGCTAATTCGATCCAAATTAAGGACAGTAAATGATTATGGTACTTAACAAGTTGTAAGTAGGTTTAATTTATTAATATCAGACCTTAAGGGAGAGAACACGCGAGGTGATTTCGAAGGGTGGTGTAACCGACAGTTGCACACGCTTCGACTGGATACACCGTGTCGGTGTGAGCTTAGTTAAATTGGCATCATTCGCCTTCATTGCCACAGAAACAACACAGATGGACCCATTCTTGTTCCACGAAAGGATCCTCGCACCAGCAGTGGGAAGCTGTGCCAGCATGGTGTAGTGAGCATCAACACGAAGACTCCGGTCACCGGCGACAACGGGACAGTGTACGAAAATGGGACAGACGAGGTCGGCTCCGGGTGGAAGACGAGGGGAAAGGAAAGCTTGAGAGAGGAGTTCATCCATGGAGGTGGAGGCGGTAGTAGAAGATGCCGAGGCAATGGCCCGGCCAGCAGACTGACCTACGGCCACACTTCCCATACGTCTGGGCACCTCCAGCGCGGTGGGGCTAAGCTCCATAGAGGGGTCATTAGCTCCTCCACCAGCCAGCATAGCCGACACCCTGTGGTAAAACAATGCATTCGTGTTCGATAACCGCCCTCCGTTTTGACGGTGCAAAGAATAGGAACCCCCCCCCCCCCCCAACTTACGTCAAATTACTTAGTTCTGTTGATTCAGTGTTTAGCACTTGGCACAAGATGACATACTTCTCGTTGCATAGCAAAGGCGGGGTATGTCTGAGGCTCATCTCCAACTTGGACGACTTCGGCAGTATCCTAAAATACGCAACATCACGGTGAACACAAATACATTTAACAGAGGCCACTAAGTCGGTTCACCTCAACTTACTCAGCCGAAAGCTGGTTCGTAAACAACTCCCACTGAGGCGTGAGATTTGATTTGAAAGTGGCGTTGACATCATCAGCAGAGGTAAAGATGCTTTTCACCTCCTCCAGTCGGCTCATATAGTTGCAGGGAACCACAGTGCACGTGGACGAAGGAACTCCCGCAGTGGGGAACCAAGAGAGACAACAACGTCGATTTCCACCGACAAGGTATGGGATAGCGACCTGAATGGTCTCCACCTGTTAAAATGTGAAAGAGTCTCCTCACGTAGTCGATACGCTCATTGACGCCTTGTTTCCCTTCAATTAGCATATTTAAAAAATGCCAATCCATCACCAGCTAGCTACCTTTAAAATGAAAAATGTTGTTTGCGAATCAGAGGACCAATACGAGAATCGAGTGTGATATATTTTCGATATTTACGTTCCATTTTGATTTAAAAGCACCCATCCTCCGGGGTATTGGAAACGGAACAAAATTCGCGATACCTGTCGGGCATTACTGCTACTTATTTAAACTTGGCAAATGATATACATTTTGCCCTAAATGGAGCGAGCATAATCTTTGGCAAAGCAACGGCGTCGTAATAGGATAAAACAACCCAACATATTGCATTCTTATTTAGTTCATAATGCTTTCATTGTCTAACTAAAAGTCATACCCAAACTACCGAAGAATTGTCCCAGCCTCATAAAAACATGTGTTTACAACCGTTCAAATGCAATGAGCCAATCGGCTAAAGGCCTTGCGAAGCGGGCTTGTTTTGGGAAAAAAGAATGACTGGAACCTAAAATAATCAATTCAATCAATGAAGATTTTAAAGTTTCGAACATCTTTTGGTAGGACTTGATGAATGATAGTGACTTGACTTAGAGGTACGATGCTGAAGAAGGGGGCCTCTACGTCCAAGACAGGTTTGCATCCCTACCTGCACAGATGAACCGAGTGTGTTGGGGTCGAGAGTGAAAACGACGATGCAGAGATGATCTTCGGGTGTGAGATCGAAAGGCTGGGTCCATTCACATACGCTAGAGGAGGAGGCGGTAGTGGCAGACGCATTGGTCAGAGCGATCTGACGGTCCTGAAGCGACTCGTGGTTCAACTTGACCGAAAGCGCATCGAAGTGCAGCACCAGAGAGGTGGAGGATCTACAATGGATAGAAGGAGGTAGTGATCTATAGCAAGTACAGGCTATGCCAAGGTCGACTAAAATATAAACCACAGTACGAATACTTTTCACAGCAAAAATTAAAGCTACGTGAACGAAGCTGCGCTACCAAACAACTAATAGAAAAAATCTGCCGGGTAAAACTCACCTGATGAAGACTAAGAGTTTCACCGCTTCATCTATCGAGAAGAACGGCTTTGCAAATTGCACCTTCATCTCAACTGCGAAAGTGAGTTTCAAAAACATTGAATTGACTTATGCCCAGTTGATGCGAAATTATAGGGTGACAGAGTCATACCACAGCTTTTGAGATAAGTGAGGTCAATGACTTCGGGCGTGGATATTTGGAGTTCTGCGGATAGTTGGCAAGCCGCGACACTCCCCAGCCAGTCAATTCGAAGTCCATCCTTCTGTTGAAGGAATAACGGCAGGTTTAAACTACAATATCTACTGAACGAATTTAATCAACCTAATCGTGCATGAGCATACATATTCCTTTTTGTAAGTAATCAGAAGTTCATTCACATAATAGAAGGCAAGGCAGAGCTGAGGAGAGAATTCATTTGGATCATGAAAAGACGTCGAGGCTTACAGGAAATATGATTTTGTGAATTTCCTCCTTTTCATTTTGCGAAAGCGTGCTATCTATGAAAAGCGAATGAGGTTAAGGAAAGGGACTGAGGGGACCGGATACCATTTACTGAGCTAACACCATCAAACCTTGAATTAATTAACAAATGGATGATCCGCAAATTTTTCGAATTGAACCCCATTATGATTAAATGCAAATAAATAAGCTCCGGTGCTCAATTAATCAATTCGTAGTAAAAAATCAGATGCACTACACAATTATGCCTAGAAGTCTACTTATGAATTTCTTGATTGGATAACATCTAATACTAATGCAGCATTAAGCAGGAGCCTGACGATTCTGTAGCATCCCAATATAATTCCACGCATTGTAGGCCTGGAACGCATTACTGTCAACACATATATTTTACTCAAAATTCGAAAAACAAAAACTTTAGAAGAATGAACTGCATGGAGCTACCTAAGAAATCGCACCACTTTCATATGACGCCTGGCGATGCCCGCTTCGAAAGTGATGGGTGATTGACAAAATAACATGGACTGACCTGCCATCGAACGATCATCGATTTCTCATTCAAACTGCAAATACGTTCAGGCGTTGTGTTTGGGGTAAATCCTTTCGTTCAAATTTGAAATTGGCAGAGGTGTGCAGGTGATCGAAATCCCCTCCACCAGCGGAACCCATTCAAATCGCCACGTAGCCCCCAAGAAAGCCGCAACGCACAATGCCTTTCTACGACACATTTTATGCATCACCACAGCCTCTTCCTCCACTTGCACCGCCGCCTCCCACGCATATCACAGGTATGGGGGGACAAACGCTACACTACCCTCACCCTGTGCCCCCTGCCTACGCAGGGGACTGTCCCCACACGTGCACGCATCACCTGCGCAAACGTGGGCAACACCGTAACCGCGGTCCAGGGAACCCGCCCTTTACAGGCCTTCCTCGCTGGCTGAGCAACCTCTTCTCCTGCCTCTGCTGCGGCACCTGCTCTGAGCAATATCATTACGCCCACAGAAAGGATGAGAGTGCATGGGTGATGAGTCCGCTTGAGCAGAGGCTGGCCTACTTGCAGCGAGCGAGGGACATGAGATGTGGACACTTTTCACCCCGATTTTTGGCCGAAACACGAGCAGCCAGAAAGAACAGCCGACTGAACTTGGATGCCCTAGTGAAAGACACGGATAACGGTATACTCTCGACTCAATCGCTTGAGAGCCTGGAGCTGGAACTATTAGAAAAAAGTATAAAAAAGCGCAGACGTCATCCTCCTCTACACACAAACTGGAGCACATCTCAACCCGTTCTGTATTACGGAAGTAATGCACACAATTCCGTACCGCCAGTGCAAAGACACAAGGCGCGATCGAAGAGCACACCAAGTCTGTCAGCAGAACAACGATAAGTCAATCTAGAGTGGGCACCACGTAATGCCTACTTTAGTTATTTCACTACAACGATTGATGAGCCTGGTGATGTATTTGTGAATGATTTATCACCTGTCCAATTTGGGGCCGTAGACAGGTCAACAAATAAGATTTCCAACTGAATGATGCAATTTGAAGCAGCATTTACGATTGTAAAGTAGCTGAAACCCGTTTCGCACATAGGCCAGCCCCGTTTCTGAGTAACATTTATGATGCGAGAGTGAGATAACCTATTTTGAGCGGAAAATAGCTTAGCGCACACAAAATACTTAGTAGATTCAATGCAATGGAAGGCCACAATTCTGATAAGCATAGGAAATAAATTTTACTAACCTTGTGCAGATAGAAGTGCTACCAGAAATTACTCAAGATAGAAAAAACAAAACTCATGCATTGTATAAGGAGTAAAATCTGATACGATTGGAGAGATAAGGTTGTTATTCCTTCCAAAGGCGCGTGAATAAGCAAAAGGATACGGTTGGAGAGGAGTTCCACAGCCGAAGATACAACTAGAGAGTGTTTCTGAAGCTTGGACGCACACCTAAAAAAGAAAAGCAAGCCAATGACAAAGGCCGACAGGTGGATAGATTTAAAACAGTACGATAGAGCAAGACTCCGATGACTTACTGAAAAACGCGATGGCAAACAGAAGTAAACATTGGGTTCCAGTCTGAACGACGAAAATCATCCACGATCTTGGAATAATGTCTTTAAGTAGAAAATTGTTTTTGTTAGTTGATCTTAAACTTCACAAACTACGATGCTATATTCAAATGGAACGTAACTTACTCAAGGGCATTCTCGTACTCGCCTTGTAGATAAAATTCCTCGGCCATGTGAAAGGCTAGAAGCAAGAGAGAAAAACCAGGTGAGAGATTCCCTTCAGAGAAATTCAGTGGTTTGATTAGCATGGAAAAGTACCAGTTCGTTGCGGAATAACTTTATAGCCCTCGGCTGATAATGTTTAAGGTTTGTCTTAAAAGGCTTACCGAGAGACTTGACTCTCGAGATTTGTACTCGTTAACGTGGGGAATAAAATGAAATTGTGACACCGACCACTCCCCAGGCGAAACCAATACATTTGGACCAGCAAAACGCTAAAGTTCTATTCGTGTCAGCAATGAAAAAAGACACGCTAAGCTAGGCCTATGCCATGAAACCTTAGCAACAATTCCAAATTGCGGATGTTGGGCACTGTTGCAGAAGCGGCAACCACGCGGAAGAGCGAGATGGAGAAGTACTGGTGGAGGCTTGTTAGAGTTACTTTGACTCACCTGGATAAGTTCGCATTCGCTTGGCACCACAGCGATCGAAGTGAAGTGACGCACGTGCGAAAAGTGCAATTATTAATTTCTACGAAACAAGACAGGTGAAAGGGAAGGACAGCATACAATTGAAGGCAAACACAAGGATGGCATCTTAAGTATCAGCTGCTGAAGTTCAGCATTATGGCCTCTATAACAGGGAACAATTGGCCAATATGACCACGAGCATATGAATACGAAAGAAAATCCCCCCAAAACACATTCCTTTACACAAGAAAGTGACAACACAGTAATGCACAAATAAAATGCCTGGTATGGAGTCTAACCGCCAACCTAGAGGTTAAGCGACTGGAAATCAAAAGGCACCGTATCGCAAAACGATTGACGTGACCTACAGAGTGGTCCACTTGCGCTTCCTTGGCCTGAAGGGCCAAGATGCCCTCACGTTCCTTAACCGGGTCAGTGGTCTCCACTGTCTGTCCGGCATTGCGCCAAGCGCGCTGTCCAAAGAACTCGGGCAGAGGGGTAGCTGAGGCGGGGACAGCCGTAGTCTGTGCAGCATCGGGGGTCTGACTAATCCGAACAGCTCCGCCGACGACACTTGTGGCCGCTGACGGAGCAAGTGACTTGTTCGAAGGTATAGCGGAACTGTCTCTGCTAGCGTTACCGTTCGGTTGGGTGAAATTGCACCCTAAAGAGGCTCCGCAAAGCCGGGCGGCAATGTCGCGTCGATTCATGGTGTGACGACCCGCCTCGTGGAAGTATAGACCTGGATGCTGGGCGATTGGAACTTTAGAGCTGAACTCCGTTGCCTCATCAAGTAGTCCCCCGAATATTTCATACCTGCAACAGCATTACATGGTTGGTCTCGGGTTCGCAACGGAGAAGAAAGTACTATCAAGGCTGACCAATGCATATTCAATTGGATCAAGTATTTCCAAAGTAAACTTTCACTGAGAAAAGTTACTTTATCAGTTCCGCGTTCAGCCCTTTTTAATCGACGTATATGGAATCAAAATTTAATTAAAATTGCAGTTATTAACCTGAATTTGAAGAAGGGCTAAATGGACGATAACACAAATGAATAGCTTACTGTTTGGAGAGCCAGGCTTCATGCTCATAAGCTAGTTCAGGCATTCCCACAGCCGTTTTGAAGAATTCTATGTGACGCTGAAACTGTGCTATTGCATCCAAAGTACGCATTTGAAAAGAGATGCGGCAAATCTATCGGAAAAATAAAGGAAATCAGGAAAAGCACGCCGCTAAATCTGTGTGCTTAGTCTCAAACGATGTGAGGATGCCAACAGTTAACATGTAATCATGAAAAGAGGAAAGTTCCAAACCAGTAACAACAAGTACCTTGAAGTTTATGAAACCCGCGACGACTTTAAATTCAAGAAGATGAGCGTTAGGCATTTTGAGTTCCAGCAATTGATTGTAAGCTTGTCGATAATGTCTAGGTAAAAATGAATGAAGCTGAAAAAGTGATCACGATGAAGGTGTAACTTTATCAGGGCAACTGAAAATATCGCACATAGCATTTAACAAAAAAAGAGATCCCATAGGATTAACGGAATGGATCGGCTTGAGTGTGGGGTGTTGCCTACTTACCAAACATGAAAAGCTTGCATTGCAACACTCACTCTCAAAAGCACTATGAATGAACGCAATAGCGCTAAAGAATTTAAACTTGTCAAAAAATCCTTATTTTCCTTCCACCGTCAAATATGACAATGGAAATGCTTACTTAAGGGCCAAATCTGTTTCCTGCTTCAACTCATCAAAGAATGCGATCTTGAAAGTATGACGAACGAGAAGGAGCTAAAAGTGTCAAATAATAGTAGTCAGCATTCCTTGAATAGTTTGCTAATGGCCGTCTACCTGTTGTGTTGCTTTAGTGAGACTGGACTTGTGGGCTTTGACGCGTTTCACAGCATTACGGTAGTAATTACAAGCCATGCCGTAAAGCTCCCCTTCTAACCTAAAGAGGAAAATTTACTAAAACTAAGCTACTTCCAATAGTTTAAGTGACCAACGACAAATTAATAGCTTACCTTTTAACATAGTTGGGCATAAATTCAGTTTGCTGCAAAATAAAGAGACTTTCAATGCCAATTTGGCATTGGTCGCACAAATCCTGTGAGCCCTCCATCACATTAGCATTGTCACCAATGCCATTTGACGATTTATCCTGTAGTAAAGTTACCACAAGTTTTGTAGCCCGTGAAATAAGGTTGGAGCTAAAGACCCAATTGGCGCAATCAAATAGACTCCTTACCGCACAAGTTCGACGCGACGAGCGCATTCTTCTACCTTATCTGTCCAACTCCTATCGTTGCCTTCGATGTCAAAAAACACAACCACGACGGCCGGTAGTTCCTCAAGATGTTTTTTCATCCACTGCCTTTTGAGCAGACCCTTAGGCAGGTACCACTCATACTGCGAAGAATGCTAGAGAATAAATCATGTATAATGAATAATCAAGAAACTACCTTTGGTTTGGCTTTTGAATATGGGTGGTTTAGAGGAAGGTTCCGAATCCTCAATGCGAGATGATCGTTGCGCAGGTTAGAATAGAAGCTATTCAGTACAGAGGCGTGAAAAGGTTTTTTTTCCACATCAAGACCAGTTAGGGCGATCAGACATTTGGGTTTCACATGCAATTCCTGGGGGAAGTACTCAATGTCTTCCATAATGCTAGAGAAAAAAATTTTTTGATACCAGAAATTTTCGAGTGCAACATAGATGTATAAGGACAGCTTGTACACGTTAGCAGATAAGCGGTTTGTTAATGACAAATGATAATCAATAAAGGTAAGAAAAATAATTGGGAGAACCGAAATTTGCAACAAATGTTAAAGGCCGTGGGTGAAAGCAAAGGCAACTAACTGCATCTAAAAGGTAAGTAGAAATGTCCAAGGCAGCTAGCATGGAATGCTGTGCAGTACTTATTTCTTTAAAACTTACGTTGGCGTAACACACACGATATGAGAGAAGTCAATACACAAAACTCCCGCGAACCAATGCAAAAATAAGCGGCCAGTACCAGGCAAAAACGGGTTTAATGCACCATTCTCGACCTTGAAATAATCAAGGAAAAAGTCAAGTAAGACTTAAAACACACTCAGGGTCCAAAAATGCAATATCTAAAAATGAGAACAAATTTTTAGTAACGATTACAGCCTCAAATGTAAATATGCATAAAATTTACAATTGATCTGTGGGTGTAAAATTACTTCTGAATTGCCTTGCAACGTCCTCGGTCCTTGACTTATTTAACGTGCTGGATAGGCTTGACCGGGAAACGCGCCAGCAGTCTTAATTCTATTTTGCTCATTAAATGTGTGTTTCCTGACCGAGAGTTATGCGTCTACTTGCATTTGGAAACACTCTTTAGTGCTTAGATAACAAAGGAATTTCATTTAGATTGCAAAATGATTCTAATTGCACAAGCTGAAATTTTTTGTTTGCTTGGATTGCCGGCTACGTCTCTTAGATAAGGGTAGCCGTTTTGGTCTATCTGCGTGGGCTGTTCTCGAGGACATCTAGGAATGCTCCGGATGCTACACTGACGATTCCCTACCAATTATCCAGGTGGTTAATTATTTATTTACGTCTAAACGTATAATGTGGCACAATCAGTGCAGCACCCCGAGCAGCCCTTAAATACGGAGAAAAGGCTAGGTGTAAGCCAGGATACTTGTATTCTAGACGGGAAGGAAGGGTACTGCTGGCATGGCCGGCAGGTCAGCCCACGCAGCTAGCTTTAAGGTAGGCGCCACAAGTGTCGGACCAGCCTATAGTCCAAACAAAAAAACACTATAATCCGAGCCTTATAAAGGCTTTAATTAACACGCAGAAGGAATATGACAATTTTAAACACCCAATACTAGCCATCAATCAAGGGGAGACAAGAAGAACGCATGGCTGTAGCGCCCCGAGCAACCCTAAAAGACGGAGAGAAGGCTAGTTATAGGTCACAATACTTGCATTCTAGACAAAAAGGAAGGGAACTTCTGACATCCCCCACAGGCCATCTCGCGTAGCACAGTTTAAGGTGGCCGCTGCTAGTATGTAGGACCAACCGACAGTCCCAACAAACAAAACATTACAATAGTAGTCCTGTTTCAAAATCTTAAGCCAAATTTTGCCCTGTGTTTTTTTGATTTGGTTTAAAGTTTATGAAGATTTACCTATGTGGGCGACTTCGTCCAGGCCAATAAATTGATGGCATGGAGTTTTGAGTCTCCCTAGAAGACATAAAATGTCCAGGCATGATGCAGAGTACGCATATTCAAGGGAAGATGGGTGGTATTGCTAGCATGGCCTGGACACCAGCCCACGCAGAGAGGCTAGAGCGAGCATTCTTGTCCAGGAAGGTCTACCAGTAGTCCAAACACACAAAGCTTTACGATGGCCAGCTATGTGGTCAGAAGGCAACCAGCAGAAAAAAACTTTGCTGTTGCTCTCCCCATGATTGATGGTTTCCTGATTTACATAGGAAGAAATTGTGTAGTGTTTTGTTTGTTTGGACTGTTGGTTAGTCCCACACACTAGTGGCGACCACCTTGAAGCTAGCTGCGTGGGCTGGTCTGCTGGCCATGTCAGCAGTTCCCATACTTTCCGTCTAGAATACACGTATTCTGACCTACATCTGGCCTTCTCTCCTTCTTTTAGGGATGCTCGGGGTGCTACAACTGAGCACAATTTTGCAGTCCTTATTTTTTAGTAACTACAGAGCTTTGCCTAACTGTGCAACTAGATTTGTTCCGTCATGTGCCCATGTATGTCTCTGATTGCTGTATCGCCTGTGGTTATTACGCCGGCCCAACATTAAGCAGCTTCGGCCAGTTATCTCGCAATTTGTAAAACTGACGTTAGGCTTGCGATAAATAGTCTTTGTACTGCTGGTTAAATCCGGTTGTATCCTGATCATGTCAGTAGCTATATTTTCTCCGACTATAAAATGGATACATATGTGTATGTTCTGCCGTATATATCGCTTTATTTGACCTTCAAGAGACTTATGCCACCACAGACGTGTCGGAGAAAAATAATCCAAATTTGTATTTCCTGTGATATTATTTGGTGGTGTGAAAGAAGTGCTTGCCTTACAGGTGGGGGGGGGGGGATATTCGACAACCTACAACAGGAGGGCCAAAAACGACGTCTGTTTTTGGCACCTATTCCATTCTTCTGTTCTAAATGGAAGATATTGACTGTAGCGTATCGTTTGTTTAGGCAACTGGTTGGTCGGACATATTAGGGGCGGACACCTTAAAGCTAGCTGGGTGGGCTGGCCTGTCATCCATGCCAGCAGTTCCCTTACTTTCCGTCTAGAATGCACGTATTTTGACCTGCACCTGGCCTTCTCTCCTTCTTTTAGGGATGCTCGGGGCACTACATTGATAAATTAAGTTTCACTGGCTGTGACCACGTACTACTGGGTGGCTCTTATTGGCAACATTGCCACAACCGCTCAGGCCGGCACTGTGGGCCATGCCATCAGTCGCATTCCCTCCGTCTGCTGCGCATGTGTGCATTATACCTTTTTCGCGTTTTTTTGGTTACATCTTGAAAGTAGATTAAGTCATTAGAAGATTGAGCAATGAGTCCCGTAATAAAATAATCAGGCTGTTATAATAACTCGTATTCAATCTCTTATTTGCACGTAAATACGTTTTACAAAAAGCTATACAGATTATATCTTTGGATTTAATCCTACACGTTTTAAGCACATGACTATGTTTGATAAATAAAGTTACAGTTTTGTTTTAATGCGTAAATGTTTCAGTTTTTGGCGCCTATACCTCAGGTCCAGGCGCTGTGTCGTTTTCATAATAGTTATTCTCTACTTCGATTAGGTGGATGCATTTTTGCTGTTCAATCTGAATTGACCGTTCTTGGTGAAGTTGACTGAAATTGTTTTATGGCATGCTTGACTTGTTTTTCGTGGATTTTTTTTTCTGTAGTATGTTTGGAAGTGTTTAACATTACTTTTACAATCAACACATTGAATTCTTTAGTTGTTCTGTGGCTGTTTTGTCTTTCTACGGCTTGTCGACCTACTCTCCTTGATATATGGTTTTCAGACGTCCACATCACCAACGGGTGATTCGAGGTGCTAATTATGTATCATGTTTTTGTATTAGAACACCTGGAGATATGTCGAAATGCGACCCTTTTCGCTCGAAAACCGAATTTAAAGGGAAAAAACAGAAGAGATCACAGGGTTCATCACACTATCGCCCGAAGGCACCAACGGAACTAACGCCTCTTCCCCCTCTTAGAGATGCTCCTGCAAACGAACAGCAGGATCTTTTTATTAAAAAGCTCCAACAATGCTGTGTTGTTTTTGACTTCTCTGATGCTCTAACGGATACTCAGAGTAAAGAAATAAAGAGGACATGCTTGAGTGAATTGGTGGAGTACGTTACTGTTACTCGAGGTGTTCTTAATGAAAACACTTATCAGGATATTATTAGGATGGTAAGCTGTGACCTTGCCTTGGTATCGGTGCTAAATTGCAAGTAACGAAATGCATGTAATGGTTCCGATTCTATATTGCAGCCTTCTCTATTTACCGTTTCTTTTTCACGGCATGTTTTTCTTTGTTTTGTCTTCTCTGATATGTAGATTGCATGTAATATATTTCGGACTTTGCCTCCATCCGATAATCCTGACTTTGATCCGGAAGAGGACGATCCTGTACTTGATTCTGCCTGGCCTCATCTACTTTATGTCTATGAATTCTTTCTCCACGTTCTTGAATCCACGGAGTTCCAGCCCAGCATTGCGAAGCGCTACATCGATCACAAATTTGTGTTACAGCTGCTGGAGCTTTTCGATAGCGAGGATCCCAGGGAACGTGATCTCCTCAAGACTGTTGTACACCGCATTTACGGGAAGTTTCTCGGTCTACGATCTTTCATCAGGAAGCAGATTAACAACATCTTCCTGCGCTTCATTTATGAGACGGAGCAGTTTAACGGAGTTGGTGAATTGCTTGAAATTCTCGGTAGCATTATTAACGGCTTTGCTCTTCCGCTCAAGTCTGAGCACACACGATTTCTCATAAAAGTTCTCATTCCGCTTCACAAGGCGAAGTCCTTGGGGATGTTTCACGCTCAAGTAAGTTTTTGTTAGGTTGATAGTTCTGCAGCGGTGTGGCCCTGAAAGCATATTATTTACCCGTTTCCACTCTCTTATATCCGGCTAAACAATCTGTTTTGCACCATTTGTAGATCTCTGTGTATTTTGTTCTGCTCTCTGTTTTGATCCATCACATCCGCATAACTGTCACCCATGAGTCCCGAATAAGCTAGAGGTCCAGCCTCATCGGGTTCGGTACCGACTCTGCTTAGTGTCGCTGCTTAGTGCTCTCATTTTGATAGAGACGCCTCACCAAAAACACGGGTAAAAGATTTCGGGTAGTGTCAATGTAGGCACTAAACTTAATTTCGTCCGCAACTTTTCGATTTTCATGCGTGTTATCAGTTTATAACCAAATTGTCTATTTTTATCCCACAAGGTAGGATATTTAGTTTAGACTCAAAGAAATAACTCCATCACTTAGCATATTTTTTAACGTCCTATTTGCAATGTAAATATTGAAATCTAGTCAGCGAAATTCATGTATGCCAGGGCAGTCCGTTTAACCTGGTGGTTTACATGATGCAAGTGTTTGTGTGAAAGTCGACAAGCCTTCTTATTCGTAGTTGTAGTGCCTTTGGCACCCTAAAAACCGTTGCTTCCAGTTTAATAAAACAATCATTTGCTCACTCATCTTTAAGGAATTCACATTGCTTTGGTTTTTACCTAGCTGGCCTACTGTGTGGTGCAGTTTCTTGAGAAGGATTATAGTCTTACGGAGGAGGTCGTGAAGGGGCTGCTCAAATTCTGGCCCAAAACATACTCTCAAAAGGAGGTCATGTTTCTCGGTGAAATCGAAGAGATCCTCGATATAATTGATCCGACGCAATTTAAGAAGATTATGGTGCCTCTGTTCCGCCAGATCGCGAAATCCGTCTCCAGCTCACACTTCCAGGTACACAATTCTAAAGCTTTGTCTTGCTTCCACAAAACCTTTTTTTATTAACTTCCGACGATGATAATCATCCATAGTAGTAGACCATCCACTAACGTGCTCATAATTCATTTTTTTTGAAAGACAGCATGTTCTTACCGCGTGAAACTATGGTCTTTTTTTTACGATCCTTAAAAGTGAGTCAAGAAAGTCGTGTCTTAAACTTACTCCCCCAGTTTGTTAGCGGATAAAGAACTTCTTGGCCTGAGGTCAGTTGCAAAAATATCTGGCTAGTGACGCGAGTCAATTTTGCGGTTTGGTTTGTTGGACACCTTTAGGTCGATGAGAGCTCTGACACCTTGGTGTCCTCGTCACGTATTTGGGGCAATCTCTTAAGTTTATAAATTCGTTCCTTCCTACACTGAGCTTGTAATATCCATGGGTTCCAGTTCAATAAACTTGCCTTAAATGGTTTAGATGTTTTTCCTAACCACTTGTTCGTTGCTGTTTCAACGCCTATTTGAACTGATTGCCTTCCTTACTTAAATTGCTCTGTCCTGGTGCGCGTAGTTTCGCTCGGAGTTTGCAAATGTTCAGACGCCCATGTACAGGCGAAATGCGCCCGACGCGACCATTTCATTGCGAGTGTACGCTTTCTTGTGCGTGCGGCATGACTTGTGGTCTTAGCTCCCGCTTTCTCGTTTTGCAAAAAACGGCCTCCTTCATGCAGCTAGTGGGGCGGGATTATTCTGTTTATCACTACAGCAAGTGTCGCTGCATTTCATTCTCCATTCTCTCCCATCCGGTTACATGTGCAATCGCAGTCGGACATCATCGTCCATATACTCCTGATGTGTGCCAAAGTTATCATGAATTTTGTTTACAATTTTCATCAAGTGATGTTCCCTCGACCTCCTATCGTTTTTTCAATATCTACTCATTCTACATCCCGTTATTGATCGTCTGCATCACAATAGGGCATTTCTTGTTTCCAGGATCTTCCAGACCGTTTTATGCCTTTCTGCTGAAATCATTCTGAATGTGGTACAACCTTGTTCTGTTTGCTAGGGCATACTCAGCAATATGTTTTCCGCGTAATAGGAAGGAGTTCAAATCAATTATATAAAAATGATGGTCATCCTTCGTCTATCGTTTGGTTTAGGTACGTAATTTCGTAGACCTACCGATGTCTATAGCATTAGTCATCCCCACTTACACAGGTCTCTGTGCCATTGTAAAGGGTATTTAGTAAACTTATTAATTCTTAAGTACTAAGTGGTTAGTCTTCGCATAATCCACAAGGCTGCCAAGTTGCACCGTTTTGCAGTGTCGGGCTGTTTCCTCCCAGGTGTCTGCACCCGTGGAATGTTTTGCCTCTTCCGGTGACTCATCGGGATGCGTGTGCGCACGCACAGCTTGGTAGCTTCGATGCAGGTTGCCTTGCCAATGTTAGATATTAACTATTGCCACTATCATGAGCCGATGTTCAAGCACACGAGCTTCGGTTCTGTTGGGTTTCCGACCGAAGTGGAGGGCAGACTTCTTTGAGAACGTCTATTTGCCGATGAGTATGAATGTGTTGGGTGATCAGGGCAGTTCGGACGAAGGTACGTTTCGGGACCTTCCAAGGCGTTTGGGTAATGTACCGGGAAAGGAACTTTTAATCTCGTGGGCTTCGCATGATTGGAAAAGTCAACCTCCTGCTTCTATGTGTTCATTTTTAAGTTCTCTTATTTGATGTTACTACGGCTAATTGTTACTGGACTAAGAGAGCAAGCGCGGACATCACCAGCGCTTAAGTGTTTTCCATCTTAGTCGTTAACATTGGTTTACGCCTTTAAAAATTCAGGTTGCGGAGCGTGCTCTGTACTACTGGAACAACGAATACCTTGTATCTCTTATTGAAGAAAACAATGAAGTTCTTCTGCCCATTCTTTTTCCTTCTTTCTACCGGATTTCACGAGAGCACTGGAATCAGACGATCGTTGCACTAGTTTTCAATGTCCTCAAAACATTCATGGAGATGAATCCTGTTCTCTTCGATGAATTGACCAAAAACTACAAGACTGAGCGACAAAAGTACGTCTACTGCCTGGGAATAAGTCTACATTTTGGATGGTGTTGCAAGTGTCTAGGTTTCAGAAGCATATTTTAACCGAATGTTCTTATGATAAGATTTACCTTACGCTTTCATCAGATGCGCATCTACGGTTTATTCTTGGCTTATATTTTACTGTATGCTCATTTAAACACTGTTTTAATGCAGTCACCAAGCTTGCATTCTTCTGTTCCGTTTTTTTATGGTCTATTCAACCATAACTGAAATCAAAGAAGATTTTACGCTTTAATTTCCATGCATTCATGGCAGAACTTTACTATATATGAACCCATTTGCATATGCATAAACTCCTGTCGCCTGTTGAGCTTTTTACTTACATTGCTGGGGCTCGGTATTTTTGGGTACTGGATTCAGCCTTTACATCAACGATTTTCACTAAATTTTAAATGTCTTTTTACCGTGTTGTACGTCCGCGGTTCCATCGGACTTGGCTTGGATTGGGGTCGATACCAACGCCATGTAGGCGGATGATGTAACATGTTGCGGTGCTTATAAACCCCTATTAAATGCTAGAAACGCTCTTTTTCTCTGTAGTGATTCCTACCCAACAACACTTGCATTGCGATGACAGTGTCAAAATAAACTGATTTTGGACTATTTTAATAGTGCTGCTCCTGAACAATTGATGTGGTGTTCATGGTTCAAGCGTAAACGGGCTCCATCCATCCTCCGCCCCTTCTACCGTGGAGGGAAACTATGTGGAAGTTTTCTTTTGTTCGTATTTCAGAGAGAGGCGACGGGAGAAGGAAAGGGATGATCTTTGGAGGAGGTTGGAGCAGCTCAACTTATCTGGTTCTGGTGACGACAATATCAGTAGTGGCGGTGCGCCGTTTTCTGGCCCTGCTGACGGTGTTGGTGGTGGCAGTAGTAGTGGAGGCGGTGAGGACGGCATTGAGCAAGTTGAAGCTGCCAAATCTGCTGCTGGTGATCTTCCATCGAATAATTCCTCCTCAATTCTCTCTGCTGCAACCGCTCCCCCTACAAAGGTCTAAAGTGCCCCTCATACCTGTATATCTAAATTTGATTTGATGACCTTATGCTTCCTGTACAATATGCATTCTGAATGTTTACCACCATCGTAGACTGGCATTTCCTTCCCTCCAACGCAACGCGCGCATGAGCTTAGTTCGTTCTCTTTCTCACCCTCCTGGCCCTTATCGCCACGAAATTTTCGCTGCTCTTGTTATTTTAGCTACTTGTGCATTCAGACAAATGTGTCCGCAGAAGGTCCCTTTCTACTCTGTTCCTCCCTCTCTACCCTGACGTCGCGGTGCTGTGAAAATACGATAGTGTCATTTGCCATTTTGGAGGTTAGTAATTAAGGGGCTGGCACGTGACGTGATACTGCTCCCCGGGGCGAGGGCACTGCTCGCATTGCTGTGGCGTAAGGAGGCCGATTACGTAAGTTCTAGTCCGCGGGATGCATGCGATTCCCATGCGTTTACAATGGCAAGCTGGTCTTTACATCGGCAGTTGTATTCAATGTGCCTTACGGTTGAAACCTCGGTGTTGGTGCTCAGGTCAAGGTGCGTCTTATCTTGTGGCTGGGGCGATTAGGTTTCCTGCCTAGCTGCATTCTTGCTTCGGTGTGAAACCCACACATTCACTGATCTTGAGGGAGGCGTGGAAGTCAAGTTAAGGTAAAGTGGTTGTTTAGCATGGGATAAAACATCGATGCAACTCGGTCAGAACATATAACTCCTCCAGTTTGAATTGCGCCCTCAGTTAGGCATTAAACCGGACATTAGTCAGGCGCAGCATACATAACCACACTAAAGGCAATGAAAGGCACAATATATATGCATATACACATGTGCGTGTGCGTCTCCAGACCTTGGGGCAACTGATGAAGGCGTAATTTCAAAAGCAGGTTGAGTTCCCACGAGGAACTTTGAGTTTAACAAATGTCTTTCAGTTTCGTAACGTCTAGACTTTTTGCCCCTTAGAGTTTATGATCATAAAATAAGCGAACTAAAAAACAGGCGTCCTAACGACCCAAGTTAAAAAAAAGACGAACTGTGGCCAAAGAAATATTAGCAAAGTGTAAAAATAATAACAATATTTGCACATAATGCTATTCTTGTTAAAAAATATTTGCTGTTCGATTCATGTGTTATTTAATTGTCTGATATAAAAATCCAAACGTTTTTAATAGATTACCTCATTATGTTATGCGCCAGAGACCTTGACGACTCTCCGAATTCTCCCCTTGCATCCTATTTAACGGATGGTACTGTCGTAGCTTGATGTTTCAGAGACCTTTTACATGAACCCGCAACGCAAATTTACAGTTGTAGTTCTTGGTAGCGGTGGAGTTGGTAAAAGCGCCCTGGTTGTGAAGTTCGTCTGTGGCAAATTTGTCGACAAATATGACCCTACCATCGAAGATTTTTATCAGAAGGAAGTCAGGTAAAAGTTGATTCCCTAAGTTTACGGATGTCTAAAAGTCTTAGTTTGAAAATGTGCTTTGAGCAGTGCTATCTTTGAGGTGTTGCTAATGAACATTCGATTTCTGTTAGTTTTGCAGGTTTGCCCAAGGTTCTTCGTATCTTAGACACGGCTGGAACTTCTCAGTTCTCTTCGCTTCATGATCTGTACATAAAAAATGGTGATGGGTTTCTTATTGTATACAATCTGGCCAATCGGCAAAGCTTCAATGACATTCGAAATATGCGGGAAACTATACTCCGCGTAAAAGGTCTACCTTCTAATGGATTTGTACCTCTTGTTCTTGTGGGCACAAAATCAGATCTTTTTAAAGAGTCGGATGACAAATCTTCTATTCTCTGTGATCCAATCAATCTGGCAAATGAATGGCTCTGCCCTCATATTGAAACTTCGGCACGGAACAACATAGGAGTGGATGATGTTTTCCTCGAGCTTCTTTCTCAGGTTAGTAATGCATTTAAAACTCATCTTATACATCGGTTAGGCACTTGCATATTGCATAGCACGATTTAAAAAACATTATCATTCTGAACCTGAATCTTTTTTGTTCAAGTCCTTAACAATATTTGCTTATTTAACATTGCATCTGTGCTTTGATGTATCTATATGTACTCATTTTGGTTCTTACATGATGCCTCCTGTTATGCGCTTCTTGAAACTTTTATAAACAATTAGACCTTTCCATGGTTCTGTTATAATCCATTGATTTTGCTATATTGATAACAAACTTGTTCAAAGCGGTTTGGTGGCGGAATGAATAAAAATGTGGATGGGAACATTGCGATAAGTTTTTCTGTGGTAGTTTAATAACGCCGAAAAGAAGCACAAGTTACAATCGCGAAGAGTAATATTAAGCAAGTAATAATCTGGGTGTAAAGTTCAGAATCCTTGCTGCTATTTAATGTGCAAATATCTATTTAACCTTACCAAATTTTTGTTTATTTGCCTTAGTAATTAGTACTGTGGCTGATCTTAACCATGAAAGACAATTTAGTCTTTTTTAAAGTTAAGCTATTTTAGATAAGGTCGATGCTTTGCTTCAGGTATTTAAATTCAATGAGTCATTTATCTATACTGTGTAGGCACCCATTTCGTTAGATTTTTATGGAAGTTTTCGGTGATGCACTGGGGTTAGTGACAATTGGATATTTAATAATTTTTTTATGCATGCATCGCTGTATGCTACTAGAATGTGACGTTTCATTTGCAAAGCGGCTGTTGTTCCCACTTCCAATGCTTCCGCATCATCTGTGCGAAGTCGTCCTCCCAGCATTACATTATTGGCTTCCAACACCTCTGCCTTACACTGTTTAATCGTTCTATACCATTGCATAAAATGTTCAGCTTAAGTAGTAAGGCTCTGCATAAGCCCATATGTTAAAGTTAAAGACATCTAATGCATGTCCTTGACAGACATAAAGTGTAGTTTATTTCTTTAATGAATTATTTCGCATCTTTCAGATAACTTATATCATTCGCAAGATAGCCGTCACTCCTTTTATCTTGTTTGGACTACGTTAACAAAAACGAATTTGGTTTTTTTTTGCCTTAATAAATGAGCTCAGGACACCTGTCTCCCCGAGTTTGCAACAAAAATACAATTGAACTTTATTTTAGAATGAACTAGATTTTAAGGTTGGCGCAGCGATTTTTCTGCTTATCCGTTGCAGTGAATGCACACAAACCAGTACTTTACCGATTCACTGCTCTCCCAATGCCAATCCCCAATCCTCATTGTGTTGTGCCTCTAGCCACTTCTTTATCTGGCAAATATTTTTTGGTTTTGTGGATATTCAACTGCCAAGGTCATGCGAATTCTGCCCTTTTTACTTGTTAAAGAGTATTTTGTTGTAATTTCTTTAATGCGATAAATTTGGGTGGTACATCTTGCCCCAAGGTTACCACTTTCATGCCTTTCACATCTTAGGGTTTTTCGCTTTGGTTTTGACATGTGAAATACTTCAAGGTTAAATTTGGTAGCCTGGATTTAGCTGAGTCACCATCATCGAAAACTGGATCCAACCATTTGTTCGCAGTACCTCAGATTTGTTTTAAAAATCACACTTGCACGCTTTTACCATTTCATACACCTTCAATAATTACTCACTCCACTCCGCTTTCAACTCTTTACTTGAATATCTGCTAGGAGGGGGCATTTTTGGAGTTACACTTCTTCTCCCATGGGGTAAATTATCCTTCTTTACGGCCAACTGTGGCAGATTCCGTGGACGTGGTTGGGGTAGTGTGAAGCCCATTGGAAAAGCACGAAATTATCCGCCCACTTTGTCCTGCTTCTGTTTCTTATTTTATGGGATAGTTGTAATGACTGAATCGTGTTTGGTATTACGAAGTCTGGCTTCAACCTGTCTTCCTGAGTTATCTTCAAGGTGTGCGATCCATTTTGAAAAACGTGCTAGTAATTCTTTTTAAAGGATGCTCCACAGCATATTACATGGCTCGCCATGTACCGAATAACCTCTAAAATGAGGTCTTGTGGTTTGTAGACTGAATCAGCATCTTGTTAAACCCACTTTACTTAAAGTTCTTTTTCCACTGAAGAAGACTGGGCACAAATGGCTTGAGGTGATTTAAGGTGGTCGACGCTTTTGTAAGTCGCTGTTTCTTACTACAAGCCATCGAGTTGGAAGCTCTACTCTTACTGAACAAACTTATGAGTACAGTGCTGCAATTCTCAAGCTTTTAGTTTACCTCGGTAATGTTCTTAGACATCGTCGTATCCCCTGATCAAACCGTGTGCCTTTCGATGCATGCACAAAGGAACACCATGGATCAAATTAGTAGATTATTTAACTAAAGTTGTCATTCGCTTCCAGGCGCCAGGTTATCCATGTACACCCCATCAGTAGGGCAGCTTTAAAGGCACTGCTCCCGGTCTGCTGCCACTGCGATTAATCATGCTGCAGTGCGATCGGGGCATGTTAATGGAACTGCGCTTGTAGGGGCTCAGTTGTGGCGTTGAAAACAATAGCTATCAAATTCATGAAAATTTAAACTCGGTCCATTTGCCTTAGCTCAGTCATTTAAAACTTTTCAAGACTTAGGGCGAAAATGGTGCTGTAGGAGCATAATTCGCCGCAGAACACACGGACATGTTGCATGCCAAACAGCTTCCTTCCCTTGTGTGTGGTGTGGGTCGGGGAGTGCCCTGCATGTGAGGAGAGGTTCTTACGACTTCATATTTTTTAGGCATTTTGCAAATGTAGGAGAGGAACATAAAACGGTTTCAATTAAACTGACCAAATCTAGTTGGAAATTAAACCAGTCCTCCTGTAGACTGCGTGGATCACCTGCCTAGCTGGGATAAAGCGTTTCATGGTTTGAAGCATTTGGCGCCTAATGCTGACGGCAAAAAAGCGCCAACACATTTGCATTTCGAGTTCGCTGAACGGAACTGGTAAAGTTCAACTGGTTTAGCTTACTACTTTTGTCTAGCTTTTTGCGAAAATGCAAACATTCGACATGGCCTATGCGTTGCGTGGAATGGGTGTCCCATCTTCTTCAATCCAACTTGAATGTGTTGCTGAGAGACTCGCCTCAAGTGGGTTAAAACAGAACCCTAATGGTAATTCCGCGTGATGAAGGGTGCTGTACGTAATACAATACCGAGTGAATGGCGTGGACAAGCGTTGCATTGCGACAATCCCCTTATCAGCACGCATCTTTCAGTGGCCAGCGACAATTTGGGCCTTGAGTGGATGAGACGTGACATCTTGCTGGCTCGTTTCGCCCGATTTTTAAAAAAAGTTGAATTCCACCACGTGGGTAGTATGTTGCATTCATCCCACCAACGAAAAGACCGAAGTCAGTACTTCAGTATGAGTCCAATCTCTTTGCACCACCATGAAGTGCCGCAAAGTTTACTGTGAAAAATATAACGCGAAATTTAGCATTCCTTACGACTCTAAGGTAGCGTTTCGTAGAGCAGCACACTTGGCCACTGTTTAAGTAAACCAAGACAGTTGAGACGTTATGCTGGAAGTTGTCGTTGCTTCGCGATGGCTGATGATCGTGATGTGTTGATTACCTTCGTTTGCGCGCCACCACGGATTATCTTGGGTGATGTCGTCTGCGGCATTCGTCTCAGACGTTCAATTATATCTGATCTTCGTTACTTTCGGGCTACCGTGGTGGTGGGGTCTAGACCTTTGCGGTGAGAATTCGTCCTGAGGTTGTAAATGCACACGCCACACAGTGATTGATGGCAACTTGGTGTAAATTGTGGGTTATGTGTGATACGTAGGTACTTTTTCGTGAGAAAACGCTTTTGTTATATTAATTTTGATTGTCGGTGCATTGTTCAAACCAAGTCTTTCCAAGCTGGTCAAGCAATCATTTTGGGTTGTCGTCGAGCGTGTTTATTTGTCATTGGTGCCATCTCTCCAAGGCATCTTCTAATCATTCTGTGAGTATCAATCGTTCACAGTTTTCTCATTCCTGATGTGGGGATGTGGGTCTTGGCTTTGCTGACCAGATAACAGTTACACATTATTATTATTAATTCGCGCCAAAGGTGTGATTTTTATCTTCACATTCGCATGCGAAATCTCATGCTATTCAAGCTTTCGAGGAGGGGCTCTAAATCCTAGTGATGTTGCATCATTCCCTAATACCTACAAATACATTGGAACTGGAAAATGCATCAATGTCAGTATGAGTGTGGAAAGAGGCGCACTCCTATTGGGATTAGCTTCCTGCATTTCGCCGGTGGTTTCGGCGTGTGATAATTCATCTCATGAAGTCGCGGCATCTTCTTTAGCCCCAATATAGCCCCATGAAACCCTTTCCGCCTCGCGGCCGAAACAGGCCGATGGTCTAGTTTGCACGGCTTCAGAAATAAATGTCGCGTTTTAATCAGTCGACCGCACACGCAAAGCGGCTGCTCGTGTTGATTCCAAACGGAGGGTAAAGTGATGTGGAAGTGGTCCGGCTCCTAATTCCCCCTTAAGTCTCCACCGTGACCCCGTTAGTCAGCAGGGTCAGCTCTATTGGTCAACCGATGCCAAGGGTTGTAAAGCGGTCACTTTTGCCCCCTTTGCGGTTTGAATTTGTTCACATTGCCGCGGCTGCATTTATTCTTGGCGCTTTGGCATGCGTATTTCTGCCACCAACTCCCCACTTTTAGTGCTTTCTATACCGAGGCGACTTCTTGGAACCTGACCGTTTACAAGTTGCGTTTACAAAAGTATCATTTGTCGTTTCGATGTACTTTGTGGCTAGCTTTAGTCTCCCAAGTAAGAGAAGTAACATTTTCAAATTAGACTCAATCCTATCTCACTCGGGGTATGGTATTTTTTACAGTGATGATTTCTCAGTCCTCCTTATATTTCGAATCGGGCTTTGCGTCTCTGTCTAAATACCTACGACCGAGGTCAAACTGCGCAAATGCGGGTTGAAGTTTAGTTCTCAAGGTTTTAATTATCTGCAATTTTGCTTCGTTATGTTCACCTTTCCAGAAGTTAACTCTTGCTTAATGGTGCTGGGGGAGGTGTGGCCATAGAAACACGTATGCACCTAAGCAATAGCATTTCACTTGTGTTACTTGCTTTTGTGCATCAACTCATTCTACCCGTGTCCTGTGCCAAGTCTGTTACGTTTTTGTTGCCTTGTTATTTGACATTACCACACACCTCTGTTCACCGTCTCACAAAGCCCAACATGGAACAGGTAGTGGTGTGTTATAGAGCGCGACAAGGTGTGGCCCACCTCATTACAGGGAATAGCAATCATTACCAAGGGATTGGAACATTGACGTCTTCCAAAGGCGGTGGAAAAGTGCGCTCGTCTGGCACCGCCACTGGTTGGTGTGTGTTGTTTTTCGCAACCTGGTGCCGAACATGCCTTCCGTCATTGGTAGCCAGTGCGGCGTATTCTCTGCCCCTGTGGGGCAGTGACAAACTCCTTTTTGTTTGTTAAGAGAGTACAAGATTAGCTCTTGCGAATTGTGCACTTTTCACCAAGGAATGTTACTTCATTTAATTAGCTTAGAACCTACTTCTCTATGAGAGCAGTCGAACAAAACGTTCCATCCATATATTGTTTGAATTGGTGTGCTATACCTTCCAAAACAACTGGTTGGGCTCCTGCTTGGCGCAGGATTTCAAAAGTGGCAACAAACACTCTCGTTGAGACAGTGGCTGTATGAAAATCGCCGCAACCTTTGAATGCTTCCATCCAACCACCCCCTTTGTCGCGTTTATTAAGGGTGCGTTCTTTTGTGGTCTAAGGAATTGTTTTTGAATGGATGGAGTGTATGCCATGAAACACAGTCTTTCAGTTTGCCCCATCTCAAAACACCCTTAGATTTCTTGTGGTTTACCAAGCTCGCCCAAAGCACACCCGATGCAAAGCTCCGATCATTTTGCAGGCTGAATAACCATGCATATTTGAAATTCCCCACTTGTTCCCCTTCCGAAGAAGGCTTAGCACGGGGCACAAGCAGTTGGTTTATCCACCAGCAGTGCTACACATCAGCCCTAATTCGACCGACCGGGCACTATGTATGGATGGGTGAATGCCGAGGCAAGGTCCACTTTCAATTTCTCCTCCCTGAGTTAATCATGCCTTTTTTTGCATTTTCTGGGACACACAGTGCGCTCCATTGTAGTGCCTTGCAGTCGCACCAATCGCCATCTGTGCGACTGGGCTTGTTGAATGTGGTGAAATGAACCTGACACTGAGGACACGCGTCAAGTTCGCATTTGGTGATGGTCCGGGTGGAATGGTAAGTCTCCAAATGGTCTCGAAGGTAGGGTTCCATGTGAAGCTAATCGGTTTGCTGCAAATGTTTCGTCATTCAGTGGGTCGAGCGTGGCATTCGGCCACCAAAGAGAATTCCACCTCATGTAATAATTCACCAATTTTTTAAAGAACTAATAGCTGCGCACATGAACTGCCAAGTGTTGGAGTCAATATTTATTTCACAAAGTTCCTCAGTTACAAAAATTAAATTGGTTATTTAAGGATATCTAGAGGTCAAATAAACGCCCTTGTCAGACGATCAAGGCCGAATAAATGAACGAACTTCCCTTTTGTGCAATGCCATTAATTCGGTCCGAACGATGCATTCATAAGGCTCGCTGGTCTCCAAGTGGTGCACACGCTTTGACTGCGTTCTGCCTACCATCCTGCGTACAGAATGCTCTAATACCTTATAGTCTGGTTTTATTTATTATAATGAGTGTAGTCTGCCAGTAATAAGCGGTTACGCTACACTACTCGCATTAGTTTACTCGACTCTTATCAGGAAATGACAAGAGCGGTGCCACCGCTCAATGTACTTCTAACACACCACCTAATTTTGTCATTAGGCGAAGAACACAATGAGCTTTGAATACATTGAAATGTTGCCATGTTTGGGTGTCCTATTGTCGAACACTTGCCCCATTCCTCGGTAAGCCCACGACATGATGTCTTGAGGCAATCTGTGCCTTTCGTCCGACTTTCGTTTCACCTTGTGCGCTTGCAAGTGGAGCGAGGATCCGGTGGTGCGTTGTGACGTTTGCAGACCCCTCGCATCTGTAGCTCCGTGGTTGATATTTCGCAACTGCACCTCCAAACCGCGAACTTTTTCCACCCGCAGTTACAGCAGCCGCGGTCCGCCCTCGCTGCCCACCCCAAGGCTCGCTCAACCCCTCAGTGCGCACGGATGCATAAATCCGACTTACTTTTTAACGCCACCTTCGAGTCAAAGTTCTTTTTTGTGCATTTGGTGATGCATGTTTATTTATATTCAGTTGCTTATCGCCACTACTGGATGCATGGTACAGCTTTCACTGGTTGTATTCTCTGTCAAATCTCTTCCTAAGTTTTGTTGCCTTATTTCTGCAAGCCCAAGCCGTCTTTTTTGAATGAGAAGTGCGATTGCCGTCCATTGCTCAATTCATGCATTAGTGATGAGCGAAAACCTGATCGTCCCATGGGAACAGAATGTCCCATTCAGGAATAAATTCTGCCTAGGTTGGATGCATTAACCCTTCAGTGGGCGCCCAGCTGTAAGCTGCCAGAAACTTCTGCATCACTTTCACCACCGGTCATCCGGTCAACTCCCTCTCGCACACCGCTAGCCTAGGCTTTCTATTCACGAGGCGTAATTTGGACCATGGAACGTTTAAAAGCGGCTATATTTGATTAGCTTACTGAATCGCTTGAAACGGAGGCGCTGTGATGGTCGGAGTTTCCAAGCTGTGTTTGTTCCCTTGCGGCAAAACAATACACAAGTGTTTCCTTTTTTCCGCAATCAAAGTCGGCAGCTTGCACGAGACGCTGACTGTAGTGCAAAATTCTTTTCTCCGCGATGCAACCTACTTCGCTCTGGTAGCCTTTGACTCTGCCGTCTTTCACAAAAGTCCTTCTTTATCACCAAATTGCCCACAGATTTTAACATTTCCCACATTCATGTATTACAAATGACCTTAAAAATTCAACGAGGCATAAATCCCAGTCACCAAAAGAAGGCGAAACACTATTTGACCACGTCCAATGTTACTCTGTCTTCGACATTTTTTGACGGTCTTACTTTGGTTGTTTTTGTAGATGATGAAGAACCCACCCCAACGAAAAAAAGTCTGCAACGTTCTTTGACCCTATTGGGATTCAAAGGCGAATAAGCAACCAAACCGACACGAGCCACTTTGGGACTCGTCGCTCACCTTCGCCGTCTTCTCTCGCTTTGTACACGCCGACTGCATTTACTATTTTTTATCTCACCACTGAGTATCACCTTTCACCCTCGTCCACCCTCCCCCCCCCCCCTTAAAGGTGCAATTGTGCACCGGTCGGAAAGGTTCGGCCACGTCTGAGATACCTAACTCTCTTTTTCCAGCTGCCGTGGAAAGGATCCTATTGATAGGTATAGATCTAAGAGATTACACGACTTCGTCTATTGGTTGAAGTCATCCTTGCTGGCGGTCCACCAACATACAGGTCGCTCTGAGGGCGTACACTATTACCTGTGTGGCCCTTCTCAACCCTAAAGTACTGGCACGAAGAATGCAAGTTTCAAGCAAAAAAACCGGATTTTTTGCTTTGCCCATCGTCAGCAAAGCGGTTTCCTTCTGATGTTTCCAATCATGACCAAAATGGTTAGACAAGTGTTTCGTTTAATCTTGCGGTCGTGGCATTTCATGCACAATGAAAGCCACTTTCTAACGCATCTGGAACCATAATTCCCTGATAGTGGTTCGCCCAAATTTGTGGCTTGCTTCCAATGCTACACGAGCCACAACCGTGTTGTAATGCAAGCCATCTTTGTCCAATCCTGCTCTTACACTCGATGCTACCATGGGGATTCTCACTATTGACCAATCCGTAATTATAGGTGCTCTGGTCCTTGCCTCACACCATCCTTTTGGATATTGAACCAAACTATGGTAACCTGGGTAACGCGACCGAGGGCTTTCCTCACAGTGACTACTGACTTTCACGTAAAAAATTTCCAACATCTCTAATATCAGTGGCCTTTGAAACCAAACAGTGATTACCACCTTGTCGGGAATATACAAGCTTACTCCGATGATGGTGCTGGTCGGTGCTTTTCGAGGGGAGTCGAAGGCATTCGATCCTATATGCCAGACATCCTAATAAAAGGCGACTTCACGTGCATAACCTTCAGTCGTGGTTCTTACCTCCTACTTGAAAAGTAACGAAATTTAAACAAGATTTTATAGCAGCCTTAACTTCCGGGTGTGATGAACAACAATTTGTAACATACCCTGGTTCAAAAAATACAAATTTGACAGCATTTCCTATTAAATAAGACCAGTGATCTGCCAAAGTTGACACAACCCTGGCCAACATGTCTAACAAGCGAAAAGATCTTGTTCAAAAAGGGAAGATGAATATAAATTGCATTAGTAATTCAACTCCGATTTTACGCAGTGGAGAGTTGCATAAAGTTTATGATGATAGTCGTGGTAATAAATCAGGAGGTTATTGCGAATATGAGATAGCAGTAAAACACCTCCAAGCTCATCTCACGCAACGGTTAATCGCTGAGGGTGATGGCGCAGTAATTTTGTGGCGGTGAGGGCGTGGCAACATTGCACTCTTCCGCTCGCAGTCTCGGAGGCTTGTGTCGATGACGTCTTGCTTTATGGGCAATCAACTTGAGGAATCTACATTCCACACGATTCGCTCCGTCCACTGGTAGTGAATCCTACACAATAAAACACCTTCCAATCCCCTTGTAGTAAAATGGATCATTTTTGACTACGCCATAATCATCCGCATTTATATATCATTTATATATCATCAAAGTCAACGCAAATTTAATATATCCACTTACAATCACAGCATTGCTGGATGCAGGGCAGCAGTTTACGTCAAGTGTGATTTGACCGGAGGGTCTTTTCTCTGGAATAAGGTAGAAGGACAAGCAAGGTGAGGCACTGTCACCAGGAGGAGACCTATTCTTAGGTCTGTCGGCATAAGTTTTCTCACTAATGACTTCAACTTCTACGACGTTGTTGGGAATCACCTCAATCTGTTGCATCAGATGCCCTTCCTTTTGCGAATAAGGTGGACTTGGTTGAAGCGCATTTGGGCGAAGGCACTCCTGAATAAGCGCACGCCCGACAATTTGACTAGCAAATGGTTTGGCAACGTGATATCTGAGCGAACTTGGCGGTGCCTTTAAATGACTTCCACTAACGCACTGCCCGATCTCGCTTCCCAGCGAAACCGTTTTAAGGTGACCCAATAGCACTTTTGAGCTTGTTAATAGAGGAGCCTTTTGCCGAACTCTATAAAAGACAATTTGGGATTTACCTAAGCAGCTCATCAAATTTAAACTTGAGTGCTAGGAAACTTCAGGCTTCCGAAGTTAGGCTAGTTGCTTTTACGTATAAGCATAGCTAGGGTTGATGGAAATGAACTTTTACGGTTTTGTCAATTTTACTGACCAATATTAATTTCGTGTGCAATCCTATCACTCGACTAGATTCACATTTTTTTTCGACAAAGGCTCTTAAACAAGTCATTTTTTACTCTAGCAAGAAAACCTTTGAATTGAGAAAGTACATTTACTGAAATTTTAGAAGGTATGGAAAAAATTGACAGCAAGGGCTAGAAAATGGAGCATCGAAAGATCAGGTTTTTACCCCTGCATTTGGTATGGTTTTAAAAATCTTTAAAAATGCTTACACTATTGCATTACTCACCTATCCACTGTTTCGAGGTAAGGCACTGTCCTTTCTTCGCTGCTTAGTGGGTCAGACACGAGTCGTAGAGACCGAACAGTTTTTTGCATAGAGCCGCAAACTTCGAGGGTACGAAGTGGTGGTAGCCTCAGTCTTTTCACATCATTTGCCATTCGTCCAACGATTAGATTGTCTTCGAGTCGCCAGTGCTTTTTTTCGATTGTTGAGGCAAATTCCTTAAAAATCGGTTCAATGTGGACCCGGATACTGTAGATTAATATTACTTTTGTAGAAATTAATGCACTAATCAAGTCTGGAAGGATTCGCAATACTCTTGGGTATCTAAGAATGAAGTAAATTTAATAAATGATAGCATTTTCATGCTTACAAAAAGCTATGCTTAAAATTTGGGCTTGATTTTTAGTAATAAATACTTTTTTGACGATAGCGGGAACAACCAAATTACAAAGCCTACCGAATTAATACTAAGGATTGCATAGCACCTAACGTCATAGTTTTACAAACCGTTTCACAAAACAAAGTCCACCTCAATTCAAATCAACACAAAATAACCAAAAAAATGAATTAGAACAGGAAATGGAACTCTAGGCAGTTGTTTTTTTAACCAATTGCTCCTCAGATTAATGTTAACCTCTTCATGGTCCTGCATTTGCAGCAAGGTGACAATATTTTATTGGCCACTCAAAGGCATCAAAAGTAACTTACCTGTGCTTTAAAGGCAAAATCTGCCTTTTGCAACGATGCAGATGACGGTGGAAGAAAATTTGCATCGGCACGACAAGAGATTCCGATTTGGGTTTTTTTAAATTTCCATTGTAGTAAGCATTCTCTTCATGCGTCTGGTGCATTTTGGAAGCAATGAAACTTGTTGGTGTAAATTCAATTAATGCCAGGGACAGAGGTACCCGATACAAATACATTTGAACTGTAGCTGCTTGTATAATCACCTTCGTTGAAAAATAAACGTTATAATCACTTCCCGACTCACTGAATATGAGCACAGAGTGCCTAGTAATTGGCGAAATTTCATCACATATTTGTGGTTTTTGCAGGACTTTTGAAAATAAGGAAGAGTTGTATCGACCGTCGGTGAGATAGCCCACTGAATACCAGTCAGGATGATATGAATGCTGTGTGGGGACGTCGCTTTCTGCGGTACTCTCTGTGCTTGGTGTAAAGCTCTCAACTTGGAATAGTGTAGATCGCCAATCACAAGGTGCAAGTTTTGTAGAAATTTGGCTGAAAGTGTCCACAATTTCACCTTCGTCCTTGATTAGGTCATCGTCTTCCATCGCTACAGCCATATAAGGTAAGCTAATATGCGATAATGAGGCTCTTCGTTTTATTCCCGTAGGTATAATACGCATGTGTTCGGTCATTAGGAAAGGTTCAAAACTAGTTAAAAGGCTTCCTCTAAATCTAAATCAAGTGTAAAAATCAATGTAGGTTAAGAAACGATAAGTTTAAAATCAAGCAGCGCAGGTAAAGGGTGCATAAGTAAGCGCACAACCAGCTGCCTTGCTCAATTTGCAGATTTGCTGCCTTGTAATTTTGGCATTAGCATTCATTCCAAATATGCCTGATAGGCTTACATCTGTTATCAGACTATTGCATAATACTCAAATGCACCTAACAATGGCATCGCTTTTGTCAAAATATATGGTGTGAGTTGCAGAAGTATTTATTAGAGACTTAAAACTCAATTGTGCGCAATGCCGAGGCAAAAATGGCAAAACAAAAGAGGTAAAATTTGTGCAAAAGAGTTTAAGATCAGCTCAGACATTCATGCGCAAAAGCTGCATAGCTAATACACCTCATGACTGCAATGAAGTTACCAATTAGAAAACAACTAATTTCGAAGCAGTGTCGAATTATTATTACGCATTTAGTATATTACCACTATAGTTATCTCATTGTGTATAACTTAGTCAAATAAGTCAAATATCGGTCCATATCGGTGCAACAATGAGCTCACTTAGTTCAGAAGTTATCAAGCGCATTAAATGCAAGTATATGCAGGTTAAAGCAGTGTTAAAAAACTAGCATAAGCCAATTAAATTAGCCAGTACTTGTATTTTAGTGCTTCCACAAAAAATTAGGATTAATGCTTAGGAGTAAATTCGCCAACGATAACGCATTAAGCCGCCGTTTGAAAGGCTGCTATTTCTATATAACAAGCCAAATAACTGACATTTAATTTTGTACTTCATCTTAAAGATTTTCTAACTTAAAAGTTAGTAGCTAATGCCAATTATAGATTTAAGGTTGCAACGACCCCTATCGCGACATACAAAGCTAAGAAGTAGGTTAAGTCGACAAAAAACCTGCGCTACTCTAGCGCCAAGCATAGCACCAGTAAGATAATTATAATAGTATGCTTTTTTAAAAAATGGATTGCAAAAATATGAACTGTTTTAACAAAAAATTTAAGGATCAATTTTACTCAAACACTTTTCTTGATTGAGCTTAGCAAAAGCCCAGGCCTTGCTCGATTATGTATTATGTATCCTGCAATTTGCAATCATTAGTATTATGAGTTAACGTAAATTTGAAAGCGTTGTCGACTGCCTTATGATTTTGTTTTATTTTTCTAAGTAACCTTGTGTTCTTGCTGCTGAAAGTTACAATGTGAACGGTTATTCCTGTTCCTTTACGTTTGTGGTTGGGGGGGATATTTCCGATCGCGGCTTTCTACTTCTGCTCGTTGAATTTTGACTGCCCAGACAAACTTTATACTGTACGTAGATCTCACATTTAGGCACTGGGCTTGCGCCTTTGTTACGTGTTCTCTTTTATTCCGAGTTGCATACGTCACCATGACTGGGGAAGATTGGCGCATCACTCGGTCACGTTCCTAATTTGAATTCGCAGTAGCTTTTGTGCTCATGCGCCTAAAAGTAGTTTATTTTCGTTTGGGGCTTTACTATTGTGTGTCAGAGACTTTACTTTGTACATGTAGTTCACGCAATTTCAGATGTGCTTCCTCGTTGCATCCGCCCCGGAGTGCTCACTTAAATCGCGACAGGGATATACGCTCATAATCGCGTGTGCTGGTGTTGGAAACGTCGGCCAACTCTGCATGGACGTTCTCATATCATCGGTTGAATCTGTCTTTGCGGGCTATCTCGACTCTGCCCACGTTCCACCTGTTGTTGGTCCTCCACCCTATCCTGAACTACCTTCTACTGCTCCTTTGGCATGTTCCTTGGAGGTGCTTTGAAATTGTATTTGCTGTAATAGTGCTGGGAATGGGGTTATCTGCTGTTTCAGCTGTTTCACATATTACTCCGTCTCTTTTAGCTCTATGATGACGACTTCCGTAAGCTGTCGTTGTTGCAGGTTCGTGCACCCGTCTTTCCCGGTGCTCACGATCGTTTTGCTACGGAAATAGTTGACTTTGTCACGCAGCAAAAATTCTCTCGAGTGGTCCTCCTGTCGAGCAGTTTTGCAATGACACGGAAGGTATATTAAATGTTTTGAACACTCCTCTACGCTTATGCAGTATCTTTGTGAACTATTTCTTAAACCAGATAGGCATCTTTACACTGGCTGTTCCATTCCCTTTCCATGCTTTTTGCATAAACTTCTGCCGTAAATACTTTCACTTGCGTACCTGTGATGCTAACGTGTGCTTCTCGTGTACTTTATGGCACGTTATTTAGTTGGCCTCTGTAAAACATGCCTTTTAGGATCAACAGCTTCGTGGGCCGCCACTTCAATACTCTGTAACGTCAGCCACCAAAGTGGAGGATGTTGAGGCTCTCTCACGCATTGGGTTGATGAGGTTGGTCGAGGAGGAGGTCTCGGACGGTGACATGGAAAACGGTTCTAGCTGTTCGGCCTTTAATCTCCCTGGTTCTGGTGCCGCGTTGTCCTTGTTTTCAGCGCTAGAGAAGACATGTACTATTCCGACAGTTCTTCTGAATACCTTTACGTGCGACGGTGACAACCGCAACGATGCGTTCTTCATGGCTCATGCACTTAATGGCTGGTTGAAGGTGAATCCTGGCGATGGCTCTTTCTCCTGGAGGACGCCAAAATGTTGGAAAATGCTTTATGGCAGTGGTTTTGACCCCGCATTATATTAATTCTCTCTGGCGCTTGTCTTCTTCACCCTGGATTTGTCCTCTTACTGTGATAGAGCTTTTGAATAATTTCATGTTCCGGCAGGGCTGCGCCTAGCGCCACGTCAACACTTCACATGATTTATGCATTGTCATACCTCCACGGACACAGGGTTTGTAGCCTCTGTAACTTACGATTGTGGTTCTTCGCACACCGATCACTGCTCAAATTCCGGATTTGTGCGTAACCAATACCTGTCACTGGGTGTAAGGTGCATGCAAGCGCTAGGTACGGCGCATGGCGCATTCGAGCAGATCAATTTTTGTAAATAGGGATTCAGTCATGTTTTTTGTACTTATATTTTATCACTCCGTAATGAAACGCTCCCAAACCGTGTGCAATACTCCAGGATAAGATAAATAAAAATGAATAATATCGAGCTAGGAACAGCCCAAGTATGAGGCGAGGGTGGCTGGTTGTGGGCAGCTCCTTAGAGTGGCAGATGTCGCATGATGGTGTAGATTATAAACACAACAAAGAATGTGAGGACCGTGAGAAAGAGGAGCTTTCGGTTGTTGTATCGACCAGCGGGAACCCCCATTACTCGACCCACGGTCTTCCCCAACATACTACCCGCCGAATCAGCCGCGTACTGGATGGTGTCAAGGAGATTGTTCTGTTCCTTCGTTTCATCTCTTATTTCTCTGGCATACTTTGAAAAGGAACAAAAAAAGTGAAGCGAGTCATTTAAAGATATAAGGATAAACCACTATTCCATAAGAAAATAAAATGAAAGTCCGAAAGGCGATTTTAGAAGAGATTCACCTACTGAGTTCCTACATTCAATGCGGAAATTTCCTACATCACAGTTTCGGTTAAATACAAAAAGTGCATGACAAGGAGATGGTCTGTGAGGCGATGAGCCAAGATGAATGCAAGATGAAGCAAATTACATTAACAGAACTTCACTTACCGACTTTAACAAATTGACTTTGACACTAAGATCTTCCGCTCTGCGATTATTTTCGGTCTCAATCAAATGGTCGCTTGAATCTAAACGGAAATAAATAGCGTAAACACTCACGCATTATAAAACGCGACACCAATTTTGTTCGTGCGGCAAACTATACAGTATATTCTAAAAGCTTTCGTGTGAGAAGAGTTAGCAGCGCAAAGGTGAAGTTGCATGAAAACCCCGTTAAAACCTAAGTACAACTTCCTAAGAATGCATAGGAAAAAAATCCAGAAAATGTGTCCGTAAATATCAGAATTGATAAGTGCACTAGCAGGCAAAACAATTCCGCAACTACTTTTTTATTCAAAAAATGTGAGTTTACATTCAATAAGAAGCATATTATCAGATAACGAGAGTACATAAGGCTGAGATAATTAAAGATTTGGCTCGGCATATGGCCATAACATCTGCGCGAAGATAATTAATCTAAGTTTCTTATAACAGGTTGTTAATTCAGCACCTCTTTGTTAAAGAATTTTGGAAAGAAAAGCCTTTTCAGGTATTCGTTATTTTTTCGATTTTGTGTAATAAAGCTTTTGTGGATTGTTCAAAATAAAATTTAAAAATTTGTTTTTGACCCTCAACCCGTTTTGTTAACGGTGTTAGATTTTTTACAATGAGCTGTACGCAGGTTTAGGTTATATGTCCGTGTGGACTTCCTTCCCTTAAATTTGGTCATTAAATCACTCTGTCAACTTTTCATGTATCATTTTTGTGGTTGTTACAGAACTTTTAAAATTTTATATCTGGGTGACATATTTTAGTTGAAGTTCTTATATAACTTTTTCTTTATAGTATAGCAGCATCAATGGCAAGAATTGATTGGCTTCCTTCTTGGTTCCACGTTAGCCTTACATCTGCGTATTCCTAGTACACCCATCATTTTAATCTTTTGCTCCGGGTGGGGATGCAGGGCTGTAAGGTCCCTGAGGGTGGGATTATTCGTTATTTGATTACCCTCCGTTATAGATAGTGGTGGTTCAACATATTCAGCAGGGAAATCCAAGGTTTGGTGTGAAATGACCCCGAAATGCAGGAATTTCCCTGATTACAAGCCGAAAATGAATATTACCTTAGGTGGTTCTACCTACACAAAGACAATCGACTTAGAACCCCAGGATTTTTATAATGCGCCGAATTTTGTTTCTTTTGGTTCCGAGACGAATGGTCTGGGTTCTTCTCAGATAATCGAATTGCCAAACCAAAATAATGGTCAGGTAATTCAGTCATCTGTTGGCTGTAATGAGCGAAAATGTACATCGAACTTGGCGTCGAATCATTCTTCGGAACTTGCAAATGATTCTTTCGCAAAGCCGCCGGAGAAACCTGTTTCGACTCCTCGACCGACATTTTTTTCTAGACTTGCCCGTCGTTTAACAATTCGGCGCACCGCTCCCAAGTTGGACTCTGCTTCCCACCCTCGTAGTAATTTTACTTCGTCGAAGGATGTCATTGAAAAACCTTCGCCACAAATTCCCACTGGTCAAAAAATCCGACGGTGGTTCAGCAAGCATTTGATGCCCCCTTCCAAGAATTCTTTACATAAGGCGTCACCAAGTATTTTATTTTTCCTTTACCTTTTGAAATTTTTCCATTCTAATATATGTTTTCAAATTTAGGCAATTTCTCTGCTCGTGCGGCTACTCTTGATGGTGTAGTTGATAAGTGCGTCTCGCAACCCGCTGGTGACTTCGGCTCTGTACCCACTCGACGACGGGCTTTACCTCCTTCGAACCTCTCAGGATCTAGTCTTTGCAACTCCCAGACTGGAACAATCAGTCTGGCAGATGAGCCATTTGATGCAGGTATTAGTGGCGCCAAACAGGTGAGTTGAGGCTTCATTCGTAAAATATCATACGTCGAAGTGTTCATTCATTGATGCAACATGTTTCCTAGGACGCCTTTTTGCATGGATCGAGAAGGTTGAACAGCGCAGGTTCTGGTGAGTGTTCGGCTTAAATCTTCCTCTCACAAGATTGTAGTTTAGGAATGGTATGCTCGCTGTTTTTCACGAATTAATCTTTCTGAATTTTTACTTCCGTTGACCCTCCTCTCCGTGCGCATGGTTTAATATTTTTGCCTAAATTGCGTTGCGTTCATGTGCCGCGTTTTAATTCACTTTAGCCGCATCAGCATCCGCGAAACAGGACAATCTAACGACCCAAATTTCTTCTGCGTTCAGCTCTCCATCGGTTACAGACATAGGTGGGCTTCTTCTAAACGCCGAGTTATTGTAATGCAAATTGTGTCCTATTGAATACTTTTTTAAGGTCGACATTTCATGGGTTTATTAGAAACGTACGATTGATTCTCTTGTGCGTTCCTCCGCGCAGATTTGTTTGGTTCATGGTCTTTTGCTTACTTGCGGTTTTTTGTGCATGGTGGCAGCTGATGTCGAATGTAACGGTGGATTTAAGTGAAATCCTCTGGATCAACCTAGAATGAGCATTTCCCATAATTTTTAATGACCTCTAGCACTGTATGATTGTTATGCTAATTATCGGTGTTTGTGATATTGGCGCTGAATAGCTTTCATTGACATTCGTTACCATTGCACGCCTTGCTCTTCTTTGGATCAGAATTTGCATACACAGCTCATGTCCGTCGTGGTCGTTTCCTTCGTCCAATCACCCGTTCGTCTTATCACCCCTTAAGATGCTTTTAAACGGTAATGCCTTCTGGTTATTGTTGCTGTTGAGCTCCCAAAGCCTCCACCGCACGCATGCCGATGCCTTTGTCTTCATTTTACCGTACTCCCTCTTGACTTAGCTGACGACTTAATCTTTCCTCCAAGTCATTTAAATGCAATTCCGCTTTGGTGATTGATTGTGACACTGCAATCGATAAAATTTGTGGATCGAAATTTTTAGGGTTTTTGTGCTCTGCTGTTGTTAAGCCTCTTATCCCTGTCCCTCCAATATGAATAGTGAAATTTAGTAAGAGCTCAACTGGGCACGTTGTTTCTACCCAACAGCCTAATGCTTTCTGTTAGATCTGGCGTACCGGTAGCCCAATTACCCTTTTTAAGGCGCTTTCTCCACTATGAGTCAGAGAACTCACGGGTTAACGCCCAGGTTAACGTGACTCATTGATTCCACTCCATTTCCATCGTTCTTTATGCTTCAGTTCAGTTGCTCAGTTGTACTAGTTTCGAAGTCGTCTTAGCTACGTCACTTCTTGTAATTTTGCCTGGTCGTTTCCCAATTGGATTGACGACTAGTTGCGATTCAGTCCCCATTATTATTGCTTTGCCTTGGCTCTCATTAATACAATACCTGACACTTCCTATCATTACTTGTTATCATGGCTATGCATGCACTGTCCGTTTACATTCCCATGTATTCTCCAAGTATGAGAGTAGTTTTTGCTGTTCTTTTTCAGCTTTCGAAAAAATGCCACTTTTTGCGTGCAGGCGTTGGCCCACGTGGCACGCGAAACAATTTTGTTTCGCTCTATCAATCTTTATTCTATTCTAACATGGAATTTCGGTTACATTGCGCCTTCTCTTCTGTGCTTGTTATTTGTCCCTATTTGCAGTCTAATTTGTCATTAAATTGAGAGCGCCTTCTTAAATTGACTGGGATCTGAGGTCAGGGTAATATATAGATTATTCATGGCTCCTGGCCGGAACCGCCTTTATTGTAGGGGTTCTGCTGTCCTTGATTTTGTCCAGCTTCCTTTGGTAGTAAATGTTCTTATTTCGTTCATTTCACATTTGTAGAGCCTTTTGGATGCTCCTTTTGCAATGGTTATTTGACTCGCTTTGGTGGCGTAGTTTTGCTTTGTGATCATATGTCGATAGTGACATACAACTGAACCTGTAGTGGCACAGTGGTGGTGTTGTGTAGTCAAAATTTGGGCGCATCGTCACATTGCATTATGTGAACTAGGCGTTGCTTCACTTTATAATGTGACTCACTACTGGTCTGGCCTGTTCCGTGATTTCACAGGCCCCTGTCTGACTGCTACTGTTATGCAAAGTGGTCGCGTTCTGACGCTTTTCCCACCGTTTTTCTGTTCTCTTCTCTCATTCCTGAGGTGTGTAGCAGGAAAGACTTTGCATAATTTATTGCTGTTCACTCTTTAGTGGCATAAAAACTTTATCACTACTTTGCATCTGACATCCAGTCGACTTTGCCGTTCGGATATTCACTGTGTGGATTTGGCAGTGACATTTACAAATGACTCATTCTCCACATTAATTACGCTTCCTATCTTACCTGAAAGCGTTACACGGAAGTAGGCATTACTTGCGTACTTCCTTCCCATTTTCTAGAAACGTGTATTATCTCCAGAATATTTTCTGTCTTTCCTCATTGTTCTAATGATGAAACATCTCTTAACAATGGCTGTTTGATGCAGTCACACAATTTGGGCTGGTTCTTTGCCCACACATCTTAATGGGTACACTGTTTATGAAATGGACGATCCTCGTATTTTTAATCAGATCATAGATGAGTGTTTTGTTGGACGTCCCGCCGCTATCCATCGTACATGCAAAGGCACTGGTACGCGGGCCCAAAGCATGTTCATCACTGGCGTCTTGCCTCTCTTTGTCCTTGAAGCCAACGACAAATGTGTTCATACTGGGAGTGAGTCTTGTTTGTCGCCAATCCTACCTTATTCGAATTGAGTTGGGGCTTTTTATTCTCCCACGTCATGCGTGCCTTTTTGCCTACCTATGTGGGGATGGTGATTTCTTTTCGCCACCATAACATTTGCATAATTTCACATAAAACAAACAATAATTAAACTGCCTCTCATTATGTATCCCACGTACTTGCTGGTAAAGTACTCTGGGTTTCGCTTAGTGGATTGAATCTTGTCACTCCTTTGGTGTAGTCTAGGAAACACCTTCTTTTTCAAGGCATTTAAAGAGAGGGAAACTTTTTCATTGAAGCGGTTTATTATCGTCAAATTAATGCCCTTTTCCCTCTTCACTTCTTGTTTTGCGGCCCATGTATTTTACGAGTCATTTGCGTGTGTGCTTGCTTGCGTCACAGGCCAACGTCCGTGCGTGTGTGTACTCCTGTGATTGTGTTCGTGTCCAGTGCCATTCCCTATTAATCCCTCGTCCATGTGTATGTGAGCCCACTAAATGCACCCTAGTTGCACTGAATGGATGGTAGTGCCGTCAAGATATGCCTCAATAGCGGCATCAATCACTTTGTTATGGTGTTCCCCAGTCAAAAATAGCAGGCTAACTTATGGGCTGCATGAATGAGTCCGAAAAGGTGAATCAGCGTTGTGATGGGAGGACTGTCAAATTTCCGTTAAATTGCGAATATGGCACGGTTTACGATTAAGTCTTGGAATTTGCTTAAGCACTTGTCTGCGCTGCTACCCTCCAAATGTTCCCCCCCCCCTCTGTTTCTAGCACCCATGTGAAGCTGATTATTTCACAAATTACCTACTGTTTTTCTACATAGTATCAATATTGAACTACGTGACTTATTTCAAGCATTCAGAAGTGCATTACATCGTGAGAATTCAGCTTTGAAATTGGGCTTTGACTTTCCTCTACAAAAATGCCGTGATTGTGCACATTATTTTTCCGAATTAATCGTGGTCTTATTGAAATATTGATGCATCGAAGTCAATTATGTGGATTGTAGACATGATGGAGCTTGCGTTGAACCCAATAAAAAAAGTGAAGCTTGTCGACAAGGCCTTGTTCAAGGTGAAGTTTCATTTAAAAAACTGCTGGAATGTTTTTTATCGCCTCTACAGCTGCAGTAGATACTTAAATCTCCCCCTCGTATTTAGACTATGAATGCGTGTACTAGGAAAGTGAGCATGTGGTGCTTTGGTGTGCCTTCCTTCAGGACCACCTCCGCGCTATCTCAATGTATCTTTGGCAGCCTTCGGTTACACTGGATGCAATCGCAAGTGGGGCTCGGCGCAGACTCTTGAGCGTGGTAAAACAGCCACCACGGAGCAGACCTCCTCTTCTGCCTTTCTGGAGGTCAATGTGACACCCCAGCGCCACAAGTCTACCTCTCCCACATCATCCCCTTACACCACTGTTCAACGGCCCTACCGCTTGAATCTCCACGATGATCAGAATCCTGAGGTACTCTCCGCCTTTGTTATTACTGGCACTTGAACCTTATTTTTTTCTGTCCGACTTCCAATTGGGCCTCTACGACAGTTTAGCTTACACTTTGGATCTTTTACATCCCAATAACTCATTTTGCAACACAGTGCTGGATAATTACCGGAGTAAATATTTTGGACAAATTTGAGCTTCTAGTTGAAGATGCCTTGTGGGATTGCCTCGAAATGTACTGTCCACTTTAGTCCTACTTGTAGTGAATAGTCTAGCAGTCTCAATGATATTTCATAGGCTTCCTTCATCGATTCGAGCACTTGGAGGGAAACGCCGTATCTTTGGTAATGTTACTGCAAAAATTTTATTGTGCCAAATTATCCTCTTTTGAGCACACCATAACTCCATATTTTTTTTAGATACGTTTTTTTCCCTGCTCTTCTGCCTTCTTTTTTCCATCAGGCCTGCAAGTGTTTAGCTCCACAATTCCTCTGTAGATCTGCACTGCACCTGTTGCTCCTAAGTGGCCGTTTTCTTGGTCATAATCCATGAAATATAATGCGTGTCCAAAATAACCTGCCCGCTGGGTGAACGATTTTGTGTGTGAAGTAAAATTGGCTAACACCCGCAAGCCGGCCCTATGGACTGTTAAACGTATTGGCGTCGGTGTTGGCGACCGGGGGCCACCTTTGTTGCTCAAATCATTGTTTTTTCCACAATCACCCTTCAACGCGAGGGAGGCATTAAGGTTGGCGAGGCCGGGGGCTGTAATTAATAAGAAAGCCCAGAGATGATTGGTGAAATTCTGAGGCCACGCGTCTTTCCTCCACCCCGGCTGTCTGGTGATATTTGCACGACGTGGCAGTTTGATTGGTATCTCCCAGCCAATCGTCGATTGGGTCATTACCACGCGAAGGGCAAGGGTAGTACGCAGTCCGACCTCACTACCCTGTCGTTGATCGCTGCTGCTTGTGTGATCTAATTTTTATGTACCATCTTCTTTTCGCCTAGGCTTCCCCCACGGTTCAGGCTTCCCGTGCTTCTCTCGTCGCTGTCACTGAGCGCCCGAGCAACCCACCCGAGGTCGCTATTCGTGTGAAACGTGTAGGTGCACCTCTGATCTACCTCATCTCCACCTTACTCTTGTTCATGCTTCAGCTTCATATCTGCAGGTTAGGTTTCCAATCTTTGAGATAATACCGAATTCAATTGAAGCAATCATATGCAAGTGCATCTTTGGGATAGCGATCTTAGGGGACGCGTGTACTTTGCCATTTCTTTGGATTGTAGCGCTTTCTGCTTTGCGTTGCTTTACAACTTCGGCGTGCAAATGGCCTTTTTGGAGTAGGAGAAGTTGCTATCCGGACATTGCTTTTTCATGCGGACCTGTTGCCTCCTGGTAGATTTAAACGCGTTCCTGCATTTCAATTTCCCTTTATTGTACTAGGTCGAGAGGTTAATCATTTAACTTTCGGCAGGGTTGTTTGTTTGCTCGCCGAACATGATTAGTTTGTATTTTGAGTCTAAATTGCTGGTTTTGCTACTGTTCGTGGGCCAGTTTAAAACCTGTGACAATTTAGGGCAAGCCTGTTCTCTTACCAGGTCACAATTCAATTTTGCCCACAACACTTTCTGTGGTTTTTAAAAGTCGAGGTCGCTCCACTTTCTCCAGCTCTAAGCACTTTTCAAGCATGCGCACTTCAAACTGCTGCTGTGATTTCAAGCATTTGTGCTTTTGAAATCGAATCTATCTCACTCTGCATTTCTAATTAAACCTCATTCCTATGTTCATTAAAATAAATTTCTTAAACTTTCTCATCACTTGGAGATAATAACTTGTGGTTACTTCTCGCGCATATGTATGCGATCTTCCCATGTTCGTTGGACCTTGGTGTCTGCGGTACGACCTCTGACCTCAGCACCGAATTCTGCACAGGACGCTGGTGTATCGACTGGTTGGATTAATAGCACGGGGTGTGCGCGCGCGAAGATGGTCATGATTTTTTTCACTCGCCATCCACTTATTGCGCGTTTCGCGACCCCGTTCGTCTCCGTTCATTTCTAACTCCTGCGTGCATGCAAATAGCAGTTTGTTCTATTCAGCTTTAACATGCTGCAATCCGACAAATCGTGATTTGTTGCCTTCGCAACATAGTCTTTAAGTAGCTACAGCAATCTTCGCTATATTCTTCCTTTCCCTGTATCCTATAATGCATAGCTGTCAACTCATCTTTGTTACAGAGCCACGCCTACGCATGCATTATTGAGGCGACGTTGATGGTTTTTCTAATGCCGCGCCGCTTTGTGATGCATTCACTTGTTGTAAGACCGCAGTAATGGGTTTGAATAATTTGTAGCCTACGAAGCGCCCAGCCCTCACAACTACCATCGTCTGGCCTAGTGGTCGTAGTTACGTTTTTTATCAACTTCTTTGTCTTTACAGGAAGACTAAAGTTCATTAGGTATTTATAAACCTGCCATTCTGTCTGCTACTGCGTGGGGCAACCCCTCCTTTCCCCCTACCGCCATTTCCAGGTGCAAATTGCTACTTCCCCAGCATTTAAGAGGTGGAAGTGCCAAAATGCTCGCGCCTCCTTATTGAGTCATGTGTTTAATCCGTGTGGGAGCCTCTGAGTAGGCGTTTTTGTCGTTTTGGTGACGCTGAACTGCCAAGTCACTGACTGAGTCAGTAAATGACGTCTTCATCCATCGGCTCTTTACCATGTTTTGTGTGAATTTACCAGTTTCAGTGCTGCTTTCATTTCAGGTGTATGAAATTCTCGAGCTGACACTTATCGATGCCATCCACTGTCTCTTGTCCTTTTGGACTTTTATTCCGTTTTCAAATTTGCCTCATGTGTTTAAGTTATATCACTCTTTCGGTGTTTTCACCACTCACTATCAGTCCGATTTTTTTTATCATTAATTTTTCATCTTGGTTACATTGCTGTTTTGCCTTTGCCGCTTTTCGCATCAGAAGGCGGCTATTAAAATTCTTTCTCTGAAGTCACTTGCCTCTCCACAGCACTTTAATTTCTCATGCTCATATTTCTTCTCTATCTCCATCAGTTCGTTGTTCTTTTTTCTAGCAAATTAGTTCGCCAAAAAATCATGGTGAACGTTAATCCTCAAAACACGGGCCTTTCTTGAAATGACGTCTTATGCTTAGAACTAATCCTGCTTCTTTTGTAGATTTCATTCTCAAGTTCTGTCCATAACTTGGAGTATGGTCCTTTGGTAGGTTGTTTATGAGTTTTTAAATCCAGAGCAAATGTCACTGTTTTTTTTATCATCCTCCTCGTCAAGGTCAGTTGAAGTTCTGTTCACGGGTTGGCGGATGGTCAATAAGGCCTTCCCTTCAGCCTAGAGGCGCCTTTACGTCTGATGTGTTTTTTTCATTTACGGCATCTTCTTCGCAGAATGTTTAATCTGGTTGAGCTTTTTATTTGCCATGCAATTGGAGTATTTTCCTTAGGGACTTCAAAGGCTTAATTCTCTGCTCTCTATCTACTCACAGAACTGTTCAAACGGGACCTCGATAACTACGAGTGGTGAGGGTGATCAATCCCAGGATCTCACTCGTAGCCATCACTCACACCACGAGCATTGGAACCGCTCCTCACTCATCATGCTAGCTGTCGCTCAAGCCTCGCCACGAAGTCACAACGGCCCACCCTCTGTTGCCGGCTCCACTGCCAACGCGACGGGTCGGCAGTCTCTCTCTCGCAATGACTCCGCCGGAGGCCTTGCTTCTCCCTCCAAGCCCTTCTCTGGTGCGTCCCTCTAATTATTTCGTTTTCAAAACTCGTCTTTTGGAAGACTAGATTTTTATGTGAACATTAATAAATTCTTAATTTCCTTACACCGATGTCAGGACGTCGTTTGGTGCCTGGGGAGGAGAATAGTGGCTTCGACGTCCCTTTGCCAAAGGTGGAAGAGGTGCCCTCGATGAATACCACAGGTACCAGCCAGGAGGAAGAGGCGGTTGCACCGATAACGGGTCTAGAAGAAGCGACTTCTTCGTTAGTTCTGGTCAACGGACATGCTCCCAGAAAGGATGAGGAAGAGGCGGTGGCGACAGCACTGCCCGTGAAGGCGAGGCAAAGTGATGAGGTGAAAGACGGTCACTATTACCTCCGGGTGGCAGAAAGCACCGCACAGGAGCTCAGGGACCGTGTCGAAAAAATTGAGCTCGATCTTAATGAGCACGAATTTTCCGATGAGGGTTTGTTCTGCGAGATCTTGTTACCATCATTAAAAAGCACTGGCATCCATCTACTATATATTTGATTTCACTTTGCCTTTTATTTCCTTTACGGCTAATTCCCATTTATCGTATTTACCTGTATCCGAAGTGGATGAAGAAAGACTTGCTGTAATCCGTTGTGCTTCAATTTGATAACAAGCGCCCCTAGTATTAGTCAATTTGCTTATTTTGTCGCTTTCTCTGTTACCAGTGTCCGGCCATCTACGCACCACAGTGGGAAAGGTGAATTTGTTGCTCTCACAGAAGTTCGTACAGTTCCGCGGCCTCTGCAGGGACAGTATTGAGGCAGCACAGGTCGCTGACTCTGAAGGAGATTTTGTCACCCTCCCCAGTGACCTTGAGGGTTTTTGGGCGATGGTGATGCTCCAGGTCGACGATGTACGCTCCATGATCGCCGAATGTGATCGTCTTCGCCAGAACGATTGGCAGACTGTTTTGGAGCCTTCCATCCCCAACGACCAAAACAGCTTTCCTCAAACAGTAAGCATTCAAAGTTCTTTATCTGCCTCGTTCTTTGAGGTTAATGCGACGGAAAGGGCTTTGACGTGATCTATTCATTGAAATTTGATGTTCACTTATTGGTGTAAGTTTGATGGTGGGATGGTTTCCCCCTAGCCTTCAAAAACGAAGCGGCGCCAATTGAAGACATCTGCCTCACCGGCAACGATGAAGTCTCGTCAGAATAAGGAAGCTGCCGATTTAGCGAGATCTCAGGCTAGGGAACGTTTGAAGGCCGCGAAGCGTCAGTATCTGCGTGCTCGCCAGGATGAATGTAATGCCAGCCTTAACAATAGCAGTAGCAGCAATAACGTCATCGACGGTGAAACTTCTACCTTTCTTGTTCTGTGAAATGGTATCTTATCCGCGCCGCCAAGTGTTCCCACTACGAATACTGAGGGAGGAAGGAAATATTGCATATGTTGGCCCCCTTCCCTCGCTGAATCCTAATGACGGTCAAAATTCTTCTCTTGACCACATTAAGTCCATGCCTGTGCCCTTTTTAGTAAAATGTAAATGATGTAATTTACCATTTTCACTCCTTACTCTTAGTTATTAGTCTTCAATTGGTGTTTCGTTTTGACTCACTTCAAATCCTAGGGCATTGGAACGGGTGCTTAGGATTTATCCAACCACGCAAAGATCATTCAAAGTAACATTTTGTTCAGGTCTCAGGATTTGGAAGGAGAATTAGCAGTTAGCCCTCCTAGTTTTGGTTTAATTAGTTTGCAGTCTTAAGTATGTTAGCAACTGGATTTCGCTGCTGCGTCAGACTATTCATGGTGTTGACCAAGGTCAAAGGTTTAATGGCGTACTTAAAGTGCTTTCATAACTTAGAAACAGTGGGGCGTTTTTCAATTACCTACATACCTTGGGTCATTTCATGTAGGTTAACTTTGTTTCGCTCAGTGCCACTGTGAAATGCACTTTTCGTACTGCTCCAAGATGGGCTGCCACTGTTGCAAGCTGTATTTCCTCACACAAGCCTGATTTTGGCCGTCAGATGGGGAAGTGGTAGATCAGGGCTTAGGAATTGATCTTCATGGCAAGGAAAGCATAATTGTTGCGTTCATACCAATGGCCATGGAGCAGAATCTGCTACGAACTGAGTTTGCTTCTAAATTCGTTTCGGTGTTTCTTGTTGCGCGTAGTTATAGTAACTAACCTTTGAGGAGACATCAGCAGTATTGAAGTGCTCATCTGCTGAACACGGGCCAATCAAGCAGGCTGAAGTAGAGGAGCACAGCTCCCCAAAAATTTCGGTGACGAGTAATCAAATAGGGCCTTGAGAAATCTATTTTGAGCAGCAGACATTCTTAGCAAGAAAAGTCTACAGAGAGAACTAGGCAGAGATGCCGATTTTTCTTTAATACTGGTAGGGCACTTCTTCGATTCGATGGAATGCAATTCCAGAATGCTATCAAACCAAAAAATTAATTTCTACTAACAAGTACACAAGTAGGAGCTTGTTATGCAGGGAATTTTTATGCGTCATTGGTTATGGCAAAAAATTTTCTTTTTGATTGGACTCGCCAAGATTGCTTCTAGCCAGATTATCAATTTGAAAATACGATAGGCCGAGTGTGATAGACAGGCTTTATATTGGCTTTTACGCTCTTAGAAGTATTTGGTAATTGTTATTAACACAAACGGCAATGACAGCCAAAGAACTGAAAGTCATTATATTTGCGATAAAATGCCTTAGTGCTACCACCAAGAGGTAAGTAAACTTTCGTCGGTTCTTTATCCCTGTGAAAGATTTGCCCTGCACAGTTTTAGCTTTCTGTCTAGTAGCATGAACCTTTACCTTTCGATCGAAAATGGTAAATGAATTCAATCAAAGGTGGTGAATTTCCTTATTTTTATTTAATTTTGGTTGCCTTAACTTCAAAGGAGAGCAGCGCATACTCCGGGTAGCTAAATACACAGTCTCACAGCGGGCGATAAATATGATTGACAATTACTTTAAACTCGTGTTTTGCACGCTGGCAATTGACTGAGGTGACGCTTATAAAGATTCTGTTACGTAATACCCCAGAATGATTGCATGAAATTGGTTGCATTGAGGGAACAAATAGCGTGTGTAGAGCCAATGAACGAGCTCCTCTTGATATCACTCGGAAGCATCACTAATGGATATGTATTTTAAGATAAACTTCCAATGTTCGTTACCAGTGCTTTAATGTCTACTTTCGATTGTTCTAGTAAATGCATTTTCAAGTAGCTCAACAGCATGACCGCATTGAGTTACCTGACGTTCCGGTGGAGCACGCCACATAATAAACCTCTCAATGTAAGAGCGCCTTTGTCTTTTTTGGCTTAGACTCAACTACCGTGGCAAAATACCACGCGCACTTACGGCTTGCAGCATTCGAACGTGCTTGTTTGCAACTTGCACGGCCTGTTCGTCTTTGGCATTCATTTTAAAGCCATTGTTCAAGCTTCTCAGAAAACCAACCTAGCATCGCACAATGAACGTCTTTAGGCAGATTTCTGGAGTAGAAACTGGCGGGGTGACCTTGCTTATCCGCTTTGGGGGCAAAGTAGCACTGAGGCCCTTGATTTGGGGTAATGCGCAACTATGAGCCATATGAAAATTTATTGCCCCCTCTGTGAAAAGCAGATTAAATTTGTGTTTCGAGATCTGCAGGTGAAAAAACTCCATCACAGATTTGCATCATGGCATTCGTTACCACTCGCAATCTTCCCCAAGATGGTAGTAAAGTTGATGCCAACGCTATGCTCGTGGAACAGTAGTATTATGGCAACAAATTGGACGTGCAAATGTTGGGCGGAATCGGTTGCCGAAGACTTGGCTATTCATTCATTGAGCAGGCTGGACATCGGCTATCAAAATTTCATCTGCACCCCCTGCGCACTTCAGACAGGAACACCATACCAAGATGACTCAGCGCCAGGAGCGTGTACAAGAAACAAAGCCGTACTAAAAACCATTGAATTTGAGAGGCTGGCTCCCTAGACGTTCATTATGTCCGTGTCAAGTAGAAGCCGAGGCTTCAATAGGTGAGTTCCTTTGCGAAAGGAAACCTCAACATGTCTCCACCGCACCACAAACTGTTTTGGAAGAGTCCCTAGTCAAGCATTCACAAAACAAAAACACTGGACACGTTTAAAGTACGCCCAGCTTTTAGATTGCCAGCCATCGGCAATACTAGAGCTTTGTCGATTTAAAATGAGAAGGCAGCTGCACTAACCCGTCATGCAATCGATAGGAATGACGGGGTTACACTCCGTCCCGGCATCACAAAGTGCTTTAACCTCAGTGGTTGAGGTGGTGACGGCCACCTCACCCGCGTCCTAAAGTTGGTGTAGTCAGTCGGACGCGTAGGCCTTGAAATTCTCCCGAGCCAACCTACGTTGCAACGGCCCAAAGTCGCGAAACAATTGGCTACACGCTGGTGTGTGAGTGTATGCATGCATGCCTCCGCCCGTCGTGTGCGGCGGAGGCGTGCGACCCGGAGCTTGCGCTTATCGATCGCCTGTCGCTTGCGCGCACCAGCCAGCGCAGGCGGCGGTTTGCCCGGAGCTCTTATACGGATGTGGACGTGACCAGACGCAGACGAGGTAAAATCCGTAGAGTTGGGTGTGGGTTTGGGGTTCTGCAGATCGTTTCCAAACCATTTATAGAAGGAGAAATTGAGGTGTAGGTCGATTTATGGTACTGGTCTTCTTCTACTTCAAATGTTTCACCTGTTAGTAGTCGGAAAATCGTAGCATTTAATTTAGGCATTATTGACTTATCGCGGAACGGAGAAAATGCCATTTAGCTCTCCATTCTTCAAGACTTCACGCAAATGATGAGAACGCACTGTAGTTGCTAAACCTGTGCACGAGATAGCATGGATAAACTTCGCGCTGTCTAAATGACAAGCCAAATACTTATTATCTTTAATTTTTGCCGTGCCAACCTTAGGTTCCTGAATTCATATTTATTCAGAGGTAGATCAAAACTGGCAAATATTGGCCCAGCATCCTGCGATTAGCCATGTTGACCTACCGTCGACAGTAACTCAATTGCACCATGGCATTAAGTGGGTTCTGTAAGCATCTACACCCCCAGAGTAGTTAATGCAAGTGTGACGCGCTGTCTTGCCTACTTTGAAATTATCACAATTTACAAGCATTCGCCTTTTCTACAAGTGTAATAATTTTCCAATGTTCTTGAGAAAGCAGTTTTTTGAAGGCCCACTAATTCCGATTTAATACTTTCACCTTTATTTCACATGTTCCAACGCAGCATGCACCGGCAGCAGACTCGCAGGTTCAGGTTTGTGCTGAATGCTGATTGGCATCATGCACATGCCTCAGCTATGGCTGTATTAGGTCGGAATCAATGGTGCTGCATGAATGTTGTACATATCTGGGGGTATGCCTGTTACCTAAAAGGCCAAACTCACCAACATTAGATTTTTTAGCATTTTTTTAATGCTGTCCAAATCTAGACCTGTTTTATTTAATTAAAAAGCAACACTATGAAGATCGCACATCAGAAGTTTAACCGGAGAGAACTGGAGCAATGCCATTGTAACGCATTGCCATAATGCCTCGAACTTTGCTTGACACTGCATGCAATGAAAGTGCAGAACTGGCTTGGTGGTTTGGTGATCGCTTTCGTCCCTATGCACAGCATATTATCACGGGAGAAAAGGTTCCCAAGTTGTTGCAACGACGTTTTCAGCAGTAAGGTGTTGCAAGGGTAGCCTTTTCATACCGATTATTGGGATGGCCAAGCAGTATTAATAGGAAGCGAAATCGTAACTTGCACTTATACACCACTGCAATGCATGCCAGCATGCGCTGCGGTAATGTTTACAGTTGGCAGGCTAGCGGTAAGAAGACACTGGTATATCCTTTGTTTCACCCATATCACCTGCGATCTATCCACGCTTTTCATTGCGTGTGCGGATGGGTGCTGTTGTGAGCTCTGTTTCGAGAGGGTCAAAAGAAATTTCACAACACGCACACACATAGGAGCATTTGAGTGCTGTTGCTGACGTCAAGAGGCAGCACTCAAAGTCTGCATGCAGCGAAAACAATCTTGGCTGTGGCCTGCAGGTGCAACTAACTGCATTACAAAGGTGTCGCCTTCGGGGACTAAAAAACACGGAGCCAGTGTTGACAGAGTTTTCAGAAGGCAGTTCATTTAAGGGATACTCGGGAGGGCATGACAAACTAATGTAATACTACCGAAGTTAATTTAAATTTTTGACAAATAGTTAAGTCGCCAACTTGGGAAAAATAATTTGTAAACAATTTATCGGAATGGACGCGTCAACCGCTAGTTTCCGTTGCTGGCGACCTGATTGAAAGGTTCATCGGATAGCCAGGAAGTGAGTTTAACTGCATAAACAGATTTCACAGTGGCGCCACAAAAGTGAGGAAGTGTTTATATCCCCATCCAAAAAAATATGTCACCTCATAGCAAAGAAAGGCATGAGGACTGAGAAGTGCTACCCTTTACTCAAGCGCCATTGCGTTGATTTCGACATGGCAGTCTCCGTCTTTGACTCTAGTGGTAACCATTTCCCATTGTTATGCCATTTTCAATGACCTCGACCTCGACGCTATCATTTGCGTAAATACAATGCGTCGTCGTGGCATGAAGGACATAACAGAAGATGCGGTCTGGTGAACATTCCAGAGTGTCTGGAGAAAATGATTCTAAGGTCACTTTAGGAAATGAATATTTTTTAATGTTAGTAGACCTCCCCTCCATCCTCTCTCCCGACGTTTGCCTGTTCTCTATTCCTTTCAAATACATTCATGCAAAGCTGTTTCACCTCGTGACGTAGTTGTAAGCAATCAGCGATCTAGGAGGGGCTTTCTCCCAGTCGCAGATTAGCAAAGGAATGCAATTTGACAAATTTTGCTTTAACCACACTTCCCACTTCCAGGAAAAAACGTTGGATGAAATCCACACATCATTGGTATTCATTGACTCCACTTGTGGAAATGAATACCTTCTCCGTATGAGTGTGGTGGGGTGGCGTTTTACGCCAGTGATGTGCATTAGCATTTTAGATGAGTGCAACACTGCCTGAAAGGAGCACCTTCATCAGACGTAGCCGTCGTAGTGCTTCTCATATTTTTACAAGAACCAGGCCATTCATTAACATCCCACTTAATCATACTGCCGTCTTCTCTACCGGTGGTGGCTACAGCTGCGTCCCTCCAATGTAAATACAGGCTGCGCCCTACGTCCCCACATGGGGATGCAACCATGACCTTCCGCCTGACCAATTTGACCTCATGCGGGTGCCAGCTGTGTTACTTCCCTCACCTCCAAATGGAAAGTGGGTACAGAAGTAAAGAAGCAGACCATTGTACCCCAGGCACACCTAGCTTGCCAAAACATGGCATCCGGCCCGGATGTGCTTCCGCATGTATGTACGTGACCGCGGCGCCCAATCACGCCGACACGAGTTGCTTGCAGGCAACCTGTGAGCATCAAGCAGCGTAAACAAAACGCCATGATGATTCGCTTAGCGACGCCAACCACCACCACGGCCACCTCTGCCGTGTGCGGAACCGAGGGCAGAAGTTCCACACACGACCGTCGGGCCTGACCCCAACGAAGCAATACGACAGCAACCACCAGATCCCACCCCCGAGGCGGAGATCAACCAGGTACCCAAGGCTCACAAGATTACGAAACGAATAAAATTGTTAACTTTATTGCTATGATGGGGGGGTTATTCGCAGCAAAGACTCGTTACTTGACAGGGATTGTATTGCGACAAACAACTAACAGTTAGGAGTTGTTTCACCCTCTCCAGTAGAAGCCTTAATGATGGTCCTTCTTAAACATATGGTTGATCAGGTCAACGACGCGCCAACTATAGCCACACTCATTATCGTACCTAAAAGAAAAGGTGCGATCTATTAATGTACCATTCAGTAAAATGTGCGTTTGAGACAAGACTTAGGCGCCAAGCTTACCAGGCAATGAGCTTAACGAAGGTATCGTTAAGAGCAATACCAGCACGAGCGTCAAAGGTAGAGGAGCATGTGGTGGACAGGAAGTCGGTACTGACAACCTGGTCTTCAGTATATTCAAGAATGCCCTTCAGGGCAGGTGACTCAGAGGCGGCCTTGACGGCAGCCTTAATCTGGTCGTAGGTGGCTGGTTTAGCCAATTTGCAAGTCAGGTCGACAACGGAGACATTGGGAGTAGGCACACGGAAAGCCATGCCGGTGAGCTTGCCATTGAGCTCAGGAATAACCTTACCAACAGCCTTAGCGGCACCTGTGGAGGCGGGGATGATGTTCTGAGCAGCTGTGCGTCCATCACGCCAGGCCTTTTTGGAGGGACCATCAACAACCTTTTGTGTGGCGGTGTAGGAGTGTACAGTAGTCATGAGACCTTCGGCAATGCCAAAATTATCGTTGATGACCTTGGCAAGCGGAGCCAGACAGTTGGTAGTGCAAGAGGCGTTGGACACGACTTTCATGGAAGGGTCGTACTTCTCATGGTTCACACCGACTACGAACATGGGAGCATCAGAAGAGGGAGCCGATATGACGACCTTCTTGGCACCGCCGTGGAAGTGAGCCTGAATGGGTGAAGGTGTAAGAGCGAAAACGCAAATCTTACTGAGGCCTTCTCGATGGTGGTATTGATGCCAGTGGACTCAACGATGTATTCAGCGCCAGCCTGAGACCATGGGATGGCATTGGCATTCATTTCTTGGAAGACGGTGATCTTGTGGTTGTCAATAATCAGCTTGCCGCCTTCAACCTTGACAACACCTTTGAATCGACCATGGGTGGAATCATATTTAAACATATAGACCATATATTCCAAATCAATGAAGGGATCATTGACAGCAACAACATCGACAGTATTGGAGGCGACAGCAGCGCGCAACACAAGGCGGCCGATGCGACCGAAACCGTTGATTCCAACCTGGGGCTTCATTATCCACACGAGCAGGCACGAACTGGCCTTTCGGCCCCTGAATCACCCTTAAATAGGTCAAGTCTGGGCTGTGCAGTGAACCAATCACGCTAGAGGTATTCTACCCAATCATTTTACAAAATATTGAAGCTTACAAAGCTCATTGGTTGGAGAGTTGCAAACGTGGCTGAATGTATGATTGATACGTTGGCTAGCGAGGTCGCACCTGCAAACACATTGCAGCACCAGCCCTCTGATGGAATATCTTTACTTTCAACGGCATCTTAGGCCTTCGATGTAAGTTAAGTCCTCGTGCCACTCTTTAGCACTTATAAATGAATGTTCTTGTGGAGGGTTGAGTCAACCACCGTGCTTTTAGCCCAAAGGCAGCAATAATAATAGTATTAATAATAATGATTCTGATCTGTACTCCAATCAATTTCGGCATATGACTTGGGCAACAACTATTTTCCTCCCAATCACTCTCCGCACACACTTGTACCAGCTAAAGCAGAGAGCTGGGTAATCTTGAAAGGTTGTGAATAGGGTGAATGCTTTGGAAAGAGAGATGTTGATTAGGGCGAGTCCAATTGGTGGGAATCCTCGATAGATCACGTATGCTAAAGTATCGGGTAAGGATTTTTACCATCTTAAGAGGGTTTTGATGCAAGCAGCAGGAATATGTGAAGGCCCGTTCGTCAAACAATAACTCGATTATGTGTGACACCGCGGTAGAGACTCGGCTAGTGCGCAACCTAGTGCTATTACTGATTGCTGTGTAGTTTAGACTGTAGCCACACCACGGATTGTGCGAGCACGGAGACGGTGCCTTCCTCATTAGTCTACCCTTCTGGTGGGTGGGTGGTTCTGGCGGTTTGGTGAGGCTCAAACAGCAAGTCATGTTGGCTAAACATTTGTTGAACAAGCACCCCGCCTTCGCTAAATGTAAAGTCACAGTCACCAACCTTAGTCGCACCGAAAGGAAGTAGGCCTACCTGGACGTGACGACTCTAGTGCTGTTGGTCTGGAACGCGAGCAGAGCGGTGATGATATGGTGATTATTTACGAAGTGAGATCACTAATTCATCATGAGCTTTGAATTCGAAGTTAGTAAAGCGACAAATCCTTTTTTTCAGTGGATTCAGTGTATGCAACTTATTAACAGCTTAGTTGCTCCTGAAGGCCAGATTAAACAAAGCCTTAGTTCATTACCTAGGAATTTAATACCTATAACATATGAAGAGAATGATGTGGCAAGTTGCATGGGCAGAAGGCGCTTTTAAATTTTAAAATTCACAGCGATTTCCATTCAAGGCTGCTTGTTATTCGAATTGTAAATTAGGGGAAATGCAAGAAAAATGTAATCCAACTGTTATATTAATGGCGATGGCGACATGACTGACGCAATAAGTTTTCGCAATTTCATAAGCAGTTTCGTAGTTCAATTATTGCATGGAGTTGTTCACTCGGATCAGATACTATGGGGAATGGCAACACCTTCAGGTTTATTACATGGGGCAGGGTTTGAACTCATAGGGGCCCTGTTGATGTCGTGGGAACGGTTCTGGAAAGTCGCAGTCAATCATTATTGGATAGAGCGAGGAGTGTGAAATGGATTATTAATACGAGAAGTACGGTCCTACCACCCGGTTGGCATCTCATCTTTGGTAAGCCAAAGCCCTTTCAAACCAGGTTTGCGCGTTGGGTGCAGTTTGACCATTCAAGATTCACTGGAGACAGAACGAAGGATTTATAAGCTCTAGCATGCAACCATACCGTATGCAGTTGCAAACATCGTCACAGCCTCTTTAAAATATGCAGCCCAAATGGGGTGCGGAAAATCTTCCCATAGCTATAGCATATTAAAGACGGCATGTACATTTGATGATAGACAAAAATGGTGCTTAGTAATCGCTAGAGAAGGGTAAGAAAAAAACCCACTGAATATCCATACAATGCTTTGTTTATTTGGACTGTGGTTGGTTTTCGGTTATTTGGGTAGTCATGTTGGCTTAACCGCATGGGCTGGCCTCCAGGTCATGCCAGTAGCCACGCCAACCCCGTCTATCAAACATGGATACACGCATTTTGTCCTATATTTCGGCTTCTTTCATCTTCAAGAGGGATTCAGGACGCCAAGTAATTGGATAGGCCATACAGCGGCAAACATCAACGGGACACGGAAATTAGACCGAATTCGCTTTTTAATGAGGGAACTTAAGTCTGATAAAGTGGCAGGAGATTCTTTCAAAAACATCTTTACTTGTCGGTTCATAACCCACAAGAAAATTTTAGGCTGGTGCTTAGCCCAAGCGCTGCTGCGACACAGTATATAAGCGGTTTTTGGTTAATTTTTAGAAGCGAAGATTTAAATGATTTCAATTGCCCATATCCTTAAAGTTTAGTGCGACATGGAAAATTCGGTCCAATCTCTGTTTGGACTTTAAATGGATTGCAAATACGTGGGATATGTGGAAAGGATGGTGGTTTAGTGGTTTGACGGAATTCGTTTGCATTGAAAGACTTCACTCTTTTGGCAAACTCTAGTTTGGAATTTTCCGCCACAGTTGAATGGTAGTGTTCTGGCTAACCTAAGCCGCAGATTATCGTACAGCACCGTGCGGCAACATTGCAGTGGAAGGTGAAACACCTCTCAACCAAAATTCCCGGTTTATCTAGGCAAGCACCCTTATTATTCATCTTACCTTTTAGCTGTGTAGGTCGCAAATTGACATGGGTTCACTTATGGAGCTGGTTTTTTGACTGAGTGGGGACTAAGTTATCCGCAACAATAAGTCACGTTTTATGCACATGAATCTGTTCGCTAGTTTTACTCTTTGGTCTCTACACACACTAGCAGCAAATTTTGCTATGTCTAATGACTCATTTGGTTACGTTAAGTTCCCCAAACAGTATAATAAGCAGCCAGGTGTCGTTTACTGATTTGGGTTTTTGATAACATTGCTTAGTTCTGGTTTTGAAAGTGTTGAAAGAAGGCCTTGACTGAGCTTCTAACTAGCGTAACTGAATTCACCATTTATTTTGCTTCGGGTAGGTCCCGGAGATTATGAATGATATAGATCTGTTCGTATTGGAACGCTTGAAAACGTCCATGTGTGCAACGCAGTACTTTAACGCTGAAGGGCTACCGGAAGTTCCGGAGCTCTGCGTTGATACTGCCATTTCCTGGGCGACGCAGTCATCCAGCCCTCCGCTTTCCATACTCGGGCAACGTTTCCTTCGCAGAGTTTTGTCCCTCTCATCTTACGAGGTTCGTGGCTTCATGAGACATTAGAAACACTGCTGTTTTCTTGAGCTTCATACTTTTGCACATAACAACCCTATGGATTTGGGTTTGAGGCAGCCTGATTTTAATATAAAATGGGGAATAATCCGTTTATTCATTAAAAGCTAATCTTTGATGGTCTTGGTGGTATCACATCTAAATTATAGAAAATGGTTACCAAGAGAATACTAGAGAGGATCGAGGACTGTGAACCTTCTATTCTTCTCTCCTTGCTGACGGAGTCACTTCCCGCAAAGTCTTTTTTGGGGAATTTGAGCTCCCGATGGGAAATTATCCGACTTGGACTTGAAAGCTTATTGGAAAATTGGGTAAGTGCTCCTTTACTCTCGTCATTGTTCGATCATTAATTGTCAAATGTGTGTTTTTCTATTGTTCAAAAAACTTAGTTCTGCTAGCAAATTGCAGTGGTTTTAGCAGGTTCAAATTGTTTTTAGTTTATTCCTAATAGGAATTGACCAAAATATTTGTACTTTACATTTCCTTATGGGAGTCAGCTTTTAAAGTCGACGGCGACAAGGTGCGATACGAGTTAATAGCCGTACATATTACTCCCCATTACGGAGCCAATGGTACAAGTACTGAAAAGTTGGCTTCAATCATATGAATGTTCTTGTTTCGCTTTGTAGGCGTCCAATTCATCTCACGGCACCTTTAGAATACAGGACACCCTCAAGTTCTGGAAAAGAAGTCTCAAGGCTTTAGTCTTGGCTGGAGATGGTCCGAGCTCATCACTTTCTCACCTGCTCAATGTAGGCACCGAAAATAGCTTTAATCCCTTTAGGAAACGTGCTTACTCCTCATTCACACCATTGACACAAGTAAGACTTGCTGTATTTTTCTATCATGTACTCGTCGATGAAAGGCTAGAACGAGGTTTAACGCCCCCTAATCCTTAGAACTACCGCCAAATCTTGCCTATACCCTGATCAGACTTCTTCAAAAGACGGTTGAAATAGCATTTTACAATAATTGGTCGTTCGCGCTCAAGCCGCAGCCTTCTTGCTTTCTTGGCGATCGCATGCGTGCTGAACTCCTTTCTCGTGTTAGCGGCATGGATTTGACTCGCTGGATCTCGCACGATTGTGAAGAGACCCCATTTGATTTCAACATTCGGTGCTACCGACTTCTGCTATACACGATGGCGCGTTTGCTGTTTGCTCAAGGTAGGCCAGTCTTTTCTTTTGACTTAATTCTGCTTGCTGATCTTAAAAACTATTGATTTTCTTGGAATTCACAGGCTATCAATCAAGCATCGTAGATCATCTGGCCATCTCAGGCAACGATTTCGTCGCCATATTTCAGTCTGATGATGAATTGCTTATCCGGATGCTTCTCACCCTTCTGTTGATTGAAAATACCGCCATAAAGAATGGGTATGCATTTTCTGCTTTAGTGGAATCTCGTTAACTCTTCAGTTTTAGCGTTTTAGTCGTAAAGGTTACATTGATGATTGTCATTCTGTAACGCTGCCATCCCAGTGAAGATGTTGCTGTAACGCATTGAGCCCTGCTCAATAAGAGCACTAATGTGATTATAACAGGCCAAATTCTTTGCAAGAATCGCTTAATGGTTCGGTCTTGCAAAAGCTTTCAACGATGTAATGCGTCCGTCTCCCTTGAATTCAAATAGCTGGGCAGATAAGCTGAGAGTGCCATCTGCGCACGAACTCTTCACAAGCCTCCTCGGGTTAATTGGCTTTGACCGCTACTGCCTGATTGACTGGTTAGTATCTCCGGAGACAGACTGCCTTGCCTACCTTCTGGCCTACACAAAGCGTTTGGCTGCAGCATCCACCATCACCAACGACGGTGACAAGGGCCAACAGCATCGCTGGCGTCCCCCCGCGTGCTGGCTGCAACTTCATCGTGAAGACGTCAGACAGGTGATGACAGATCTCGCGAAAAGCCTGCAGACACTGCAAATTAACGGGTCTTTGCCTTTTGTCCCCAACCTACTCATTACTCGCATTCATACGGCTGTAAAAGCTTTGTCCTCATTGCAGGAGATGCCGCAATAACTTGAATTTGCTCGCTGAACATTTCGTGGATTTGGTCCAGTGAAACTATGCCTCGACAGCCCGCGGTGACAATATGTGGACGCTTAATTGAGTGACGGTTTTGCCGTCATAGGCGAGTATAATTAAAGGTTGCGGGTTGCAGTTGAGGCTTGCAAAAACGAGTTATACTGACGCCAAATAGCTATCTGGCCTTAGACAAATTTGGCGGGTGGGAGGTAGAGTGGGAATTGTCGATCACGGCTGGGGCGCTGCAAAGGGTTGGAGCAGGTGGTACTCTATCTGCATGGGGAAGCTAGACAGGATTGTTGAGTGGTGTGCATCCTAGCCGTTCGGTTCCAATACGGTAGTCAGTGCGAGTGTGACTCATTTCCATGCAAGAGTTCTGGAGAAAGTTGCAGTGGGGTCTTGCGCTTTAAAAGGCCATGACACACGGCAGGGGGGTTAACCCCAAGGCATCAGGCAGTCGTTTGCTCAAGCACATGGCTAGGCAAGGTGCAAATGTAGTCCGTGATAGGCGCCTTTTATTTTCTCTGTCTGAGCTCTCGAACTGACAACACCAATCACCTAATTTCCTCCATGTAAGAGGGCATTTGATCCTTATGCCACCGAAGCACCTTTAACAAGTTAATGTACCCGGAGTTTGTTTTCGTTTTGATTTGTGTTGAGGAAGGGAAAGCACTGACTTTTAATCGCTCTAGATCGGGCAACGGCAACTCACGAAAGCACCGGCTTGAGGCCAACATTAATTAATGGCAGACATAAAGCCTTAATGTCGTTCTATTGCCCTGAATGGTTAAAAATATATGGCAACTAAAGCAAATGTGTGCGTTCTAAAAACAGCATTGCTGGTTGAGCAGCATACCGTAAACAGGGCATGTTTGCTATGGATTACTGACAGTACTGCGTTCAGCCGCAAAAGTTTGCTAAAAATGCTAGTGATGTCGGAAAAACGTGTATTTAAAAGAATAAGTTGCCGTAAAATATGAAGAAAGACATAATACACAGGCAGAATGCACATGTCTAGTAGGTAGAGAGGGTCCGAAACCACTGACACCTCAAAAGCCAGCCCAACTGGCAAAAGCAAAGCAACAACCAGTGGCATCAAACGAAAAAGGTGCTGTAGTCCTTTGCTTGCTTGAACTGTTGAACACAGTTGCGTGGGCAGGCCTCCCGGATATGCCAGCAAGCCCTTTTCTTCCTATCTTGAATACACGCATTTTGATCGACGATTAGCTGTCTCTCCGTCTTCTAGGGACGCTTAAAGTGCACTAGTACTTCGCTTCTTATAATGCGCTTTTTGAGCTGGGGGTGGGAATGCAATCTCGTTATTGAGGAAAGGATCGACTGCCCTGACGATGGGTGCAAATCTATTTTCATTCTCCCCATTCGATACTATGCGATGAAAGCTGAAAAAACGCAGGTAGTTTCACTAGCAGCTATTAGCTTGGGAAAACTGGTAGTCTGCCAGCCTCCGCCATTTCTACTGATGGATGTCCATTTGTAGCTAGTTGAGTTATTCCGCCTTTGAAGAAGACTCAAGGGAGTTTCATATGCCTAACGATCCGTGGCTTTGGGAGCAGAACAGTGGGTATAATTCTACTACGCAAAAATAATTCAAAAAATAAGTCAGCTGAAAATTTTATATATTTTTAGTTGATACTTTGGTTTTTTGGATTGATTAATTAAGGTAGTTACATTCATTGTGACGACCTTTGTTTAAAATGCTCTCGCTCCACTTAGCGCTTTTGTCTAACGTCGTTGACACGGCGCATCGTTTCCTCTTGTGAAGGAGTCTTTGTGTAAGCACGGAGTACTATTTCTCATGGGTTTATTAGCTCTTTGATGTTGAATATGAGCTCTTTGCAGCTCGTATTTAGTTTCTGACATATGAGTTGTTCTCACGGTTCAGTGTGGTATAATGTATGGACAAGTCGTTTGTGCTAGTGTACGCACTAATTTTTTTACCACAACTAATATTGGCCTCATTTGGTGTAATTCGGTAGGTCTTCGCTTTCTGATATAGCAGTTCACGAGTGCTTAGATTAAGGCTGAGCATAGTGGTAATTACGACATTGAGTGATATGTTTTTGTTCACTTTTCGTCCGCTTAATGAGTTGTCTTGAAATACTCCACAGGATGGGTGCTCTTTTCACGCGGCTGTTTGATCGCCTCTTTGGCAAAAAGGAGATGCGTATTCTCATGGTCGGACTCGATGCGGCCGGGAAGACCACCATTCTTTATAAGCTGAAGCTAGGTGAAATCGTTACTACTATCCCCACCATCGGATTCAATGTTGAAACAGTGGAATACAAAAACGTAAATTTCACCGTATGGGATGTTGGCGGTCAAGACAAAATCCGGCCTCTTTGGCGCCACTACTTCCAAAACACTCAAGGTCTTATATTTGTTGTCGACAGTAATGATCGGGAACGACTAGTTGAAGCGCGAAATGAGCTTAACCGGATGCTTAGCGAGGATGAGCTCCGCGACGCCGTTCTTCTCGTATTTGCCAATAAACAGGTTAGATTTTATTTCATTAATCAACATGCTTTGTATAGGACCTTCCCAACGCTTGTCCAGCCAGTGAAATGACTCAGAAGCTTGGCCTTAATTCGCTCAAGAATCGCCAGTGGTTCATTCAAGCAACTTGCGCAACTACAGGAACTGGTCTCTATGAGGGTCTCGATTGGATGGCGAAAGCCTTAGCAGAGAAGAGTCGATAAATCGTTTTGTCGTCCTTTTTCTCTACTACACGCACCCATCTCCGGCAGACTTTCATTTTACCTTGTGTTTTGCACCTTTGTGGTTTTGCTTGAATATACCTTCACACGATTCACATGTCCATTGTTTCCTCTATTTAGTGTGAGGGGTAAGGCCCTTGTCAAGTCTACCAGGTTTCTACTTTGTACTTGTGGCTGCAATGAGAGCGACCATTTTCAACTACTTCCTGTTCCCTCTAGCCTAAGGTACTTTCTTGCTGTTGACCCTATTCTTGAGCACATTTGTTCAGTTCTGCAATCACTGTGGCTGATGTACTTTCCATCACTCCATAAATTCTCATTGTGCTCTGTATTTGGCGATTCTTGAATACCATAATGGTGTTTGAAGGTCCAAGAGGGCCATTGTCGATTTCGTGGGTTTATGACTTGGCATTTGACACCCGTAGTGTCTCCGATTTCCTTGCCCGTTTCGTTGCTGCCGCTTTACAAACTTTCAACGCCTAGCGATTTGCCCTGGCGCTTCATGCATTGGGCTATTCGTGTCGGACCCTTATTAATGAGTTGATGTGTTCAAGTTGGGTGTATTGTTCAATCACTTGTCTATTTACCTTGTTCGGGAACGCGGTCAAAGATTTCGATTGACGGCTGTGGTCAACGTTATCATCATAGCGATTAATGGCATTCCGTCTAGACTAGCAGTTTTGGCGTTGAGTCTATCGTGACTTAATCGTTTTTTTATCTATTACGTTTTGTACGAAGGAGAATAATGCCTCAAGTGTGCGGGTATATCGATGAGTAATCGAAGCTACTGAAGTGCTTTCCCCTGAAAAGAATCACCCACCTCTGCAGCCTAAGCGAATCGACCACGACGTGAATTAGCCGCCCTCACTCATTGCATACAGGTCTGTTCCTAAGTAAAATGAAGGCACATGGGATAGGCTCCAACCACCGTTACTGCTGCTTCTGCAGCGTCTGCTTGGGTAGACAGATGCAGTCGGGGATACCGCGAATAACACGATCCTAAGGTGTAGCAAGAAAGGGAATATAGCTTGCACGACCAAGTTAAACAGTTATCACTGCATTCACAACGCACCTAAGGTGAGTTTGTCATTCTTACATTAGCATGAAGGTTGCCATGGTAGTTCAATTCAGTGCGCCTTTTCGAAGAAGGGACAAGATTCAATTTCTAAACGTATCCTCACGTAATTCCAAAATTTCACTTGAAGAAGTAAACCCGTCGTGTTCACACTGACATGGAACGCAATCTATGGCATTGTAATGGCTTAAAAAGGCAGTACAAAGCCTATAAAGCGCAACTTAATCCATACATTTAGCAAATAGTCAAGTCAACGATCCCTCAAGTTTTGCCGAATTTGGTGAATTGCGCAATGGTTGATCACATGTACGCAAGCACTAGAGAATTCGATTGGCTGGCCCATTAAAATTGCGAAACTACTACACCAGTTCCAGCGTGGAGGGTTTCGATGCTGCAATGAGTCGTGCTTTTTATTAATGGAGAACGTTTTGCGCAAATGCCAACCAATGTCATCGGTCCACCTTGCACATTTTTTGCACCCAATCCACTTAAATAATGGAAAACATGATAAAGGCTCAATCTCAAATAAACATTGCCTTCTCCATCACTGTCACAGCAGCAGCGACATGCGGGGTCGAAAATATATTGCGCTTTTGTTCCAAAACACTTCAATGTCTGCTTGCCTTCGAGTCGCCCATTTTGTCGAACCCAAGACTGAGCAAATTATTGTTGCCTGCGCCGATTCCCATTCACCAACTTTAGTTGAGTCTGGGTGGAAGCACCCTGTCTTCCACCCTTCGAAGGCGTTGGTCTTGCGATTCCAAAGTACTTGAGATTCGGCTATCAAACTGAAGTCAAACAATTCTCCAAAATTAGGACTCCAGTAGTACTAGAATGCTACGGGTGCCAGAGACGAACGCCCTCATTGCATTCATTTGAAGAAATTGACAAGATGGCCTCACTTCAGTACGGTGAACGCAGTTTTAGCATTGCCGTTGAAAGTCTGACTGACTCCATCCACATGCAGAATTGGACACTGACTACCGTTTCCCATGGCCAGGGATATAATTTTAGTTAGTTATGTTTACAGGATCAAAGTAACTGGTGTAAGTTCTTATTCTCGTTGAGTTTTTGCTTTGAATATTGATGCAAAGAGAACGGCGGGAGAAGGCATACATACCCCATGAGAAGCTGGGAGGGCACGCCGTCGTACAGCGTGACCTCCAGTTAATGCACACACACCCCTTCCCAAAGCTGTGTTGGCAGCCAATGGGCGGGCGGAAGGTGGCAAACCCCTATCTCCTATTTCGCTACGCCAGTAGTAACCTCCATTCATGCATACGCACACCGAGGGTTTGACTACAAAGCCTTTACAGCCAATCTGTTGCCGACGGACGTGGCTTGCAAACACCCTCCAGCTGTACCTCCGTTTGAGGTGCGAGAATGGGACATATTGAAACAAGTTTTAAGCTTTCCAGACAGAATGTTACTCTCAAATAAACCTTTTCCTTAATAAAATTGCGTAATACTATTAGAAATTGCAATCGACATCTTCAAAAATTGCTCAAATTTTTCAATAACTGAAAAATGGCTGTCTAATCTAAGGGAAATTGTAACGTGTGTGTTTAAATCGCTTAGGGTGGCAAAAGGCAAGTAGCATGACACACATTGCCACCAATTCAAAAATCGAGGGAACCAATCCCACCGTTGCACTCGACACACGTGTCTTATGATTCAATGCACTTGCCAAGAAGGTAGCCGTTTCGTCGTGAGAATTAAACGAGCCTTTGTGGCTATTAAGCATTTACGAGTGCATTTGTTGCTACTTAAAAATCTTAAGTAGGATGCTGTTGCTTTTAGTACTAAGACTCAAAGACGGACCTGGGGCCCAAATTTCCACGAGAAAATAACGAATGAACACTTGTAACTGTTAATAAGCGAATCGGGTTTCGTCTAAAGAAGGAACAAGCTACAATTAATTCAGGGCGAAGTCACTAAGTAACAAACTATGCATGTGCCAACACATTGTTTTCAGTTGCTCAGGGGATTACAGCTTCAAGCGCCTCTCCATCAGCACAGCACTTCAGGAAAACAAAACATGGCTACCTGAATGCAATCCAAAGTGCCAAATTTATGCAGCCTAGATGAACTGGTCAAGCCCTCCTCAAAAACTATCAAAGCCATACTCTGAGAGGGCAATCAGCCAATGACCTGCAGCAGTATGGCACCTGAGCACAATTGCTCACATGTGCGTGCATGTAGTGATCCAGACAACTAACTGACGCCTGTCGCGTGCCATGGCCGCACACGAGAAATGTGCACGGTTTTGACACTTTCTCATCCAAAATGTGCGTGAATGAGGTCGCTTTGGTGAGTGCTCACCTCTTCCCCTTTGGCTTGATTAATGTGGGTTTTTTGATGCCTTCCAAGACTCATTTTCTTCGACGTTTATTTTTCCAGTCATCCATGCATCTGTCCGAACTCAAATGAACATACCGCTTGGAACCATGCGCTTTCAATCTAGGCAAAGCTCAACTGAGAGCATTGGTAGCTTTTCCTTCAGGCATGGAAGAAGACACCCTTATAGAGTCATTCCGCAGAGGAGTTAACCTACAAAGACTGATTAGACTAAAAGGTTAAATAAAGCCTCAAAACATAACAACACTGGAACCTACTTAAATCAATTTCATGAATTCTATCATCGTTTAAATGCTTTACCTAAAACTAAACCTGCCTCCACTGCAGATCCAGAGCGTAAACATTCGACCAACGACGTTAATTTGTGTGGGTGTGACTCCATCCGTTGATAAGGCCAGCGCCCAATTGCGCCTGCTATTTCCACTTTGTTAGGAGTTTGATAAAACAAAAAACAGCAAAATATGCGTAAACGACCAAGCTTCTTTTGTTGATACAATTGACATACCCTTGTCATGCATTTCAGTTAGTAAATGCGTTTTTGAATTGATGGAGGGGAAATGCTTGGTTATTCATTCCAAGAGTTTTTTGGATAATATCTTAGGGGCCCAAAGCCAGGTAAATAACATACTTCAATGAATTCTCGACCGGTACAAAATAAGCCCTTGCACAACTTCAGGTGTCGAGCATGGAGCTGGCCCATGCAACAAGAAACTGCCGCCACGGGTTTATGCTGCCTCATCTTTGTTTATTTGAAGTGTTCTGCCCTGCACAAAATCTAGATAATCTCAATTAAATTCAATTATTTAATCTTGTAAAGGCATGAATCGAGTAACCTATGTGTCCACCTTAAGGTGAAATCAGGCTACGTTGACGAGGCGGTGGCCACTTTCCGTTCGCATTGGCTGAATTCTAATGGCATCGCCCACCGTACGTTAAGACACTGCTGAGGTCGGAATTAGGCATCCAAAGGAGTCCTGCAGATAACGCGCTTCAGTTTACCAACTAAGCATCCCTGAAATGACAACCAGAGCCATATTGCAACACCGTAGATGTGTCTCTGAGTATTCTTGGACATCTTTTGGTACACGTACTTCATAATATTCCACCAAAGATTGCAGAATTCATAGGCTTCGACACGAGTGTGCACCAAGGACAGCATCCAACGTCCTTGCAGCACTCGATGCTTCCAGTTAAATGATTTAGTTCCAACGATCCCGTTCAAATTGCCATCGTGATGATTGGGTACGATATATTTTTTACATTTATGCATGGCTGTCAAGCAATAATAATTTCGAAATATTGCTAAAATGGTTTGAAAGCTGAAATAAGTCGTGACGCAATCCATAAACTGGGCAACCTATTAATTAATGCTGGAATCAATGCCTACATTTTGCCATTCTCTTTTGGTCGCATGTATGCATATAGTTGATAGCACTTTTGGTGTTTGTGGTTTCGTCATCTTTAGTGCACGTGCTACTTATGCAGCTTAATAAGTAGCAAGGCGCATCCGATCAATTAAATTTAAGAGAATCAGGTGTGTTGAGGTGAATGTTAGGTTAAATTTACGCAAACTGGTCGAAAGTTTCTTCCATGAAGTGCGTTATGGATAGCTTCCACTGATAGGTCTAACGTTACTTATGCCGATGAGATCGTTTTTGTACCCAAAAAGAAGTGTGCAGGTATTCGGCGATTTTATGCAGCGTAATTTAATTTGCCAGACAAAAATCCTCTATGAAAACTTTTATTCCACTGTGGCAAAAGTTCATAACCCTTCGGGAGTGGTGTTTGCGCATTAAAATGTGATCACGTCTGAACAGATTAGGAACAAACTAATGAGCTTGTGATTGCGTAAACTAGGCACGTCACGTGCTGATGCAACACTGGAGTCACAATTTCAAACACGAGAATTTAGGCCTGACATCCACGGAATCAAACGCCTCGAATAGTAGATTAGCTCTTGTTCACAAAGCCAAGAATGAATAAATCAATGGATGCCACCTACGACTCTCTAATAAATATTCAGTTAAGGGAAATCTCAATGACTTCTTGCACTGACTAAGCATCAACGGCAGAACACTACTAACTCTTCCAGACTAACGCCTCTTCACTTCATTGCATTATTCAATGGACCTACGGCTATAAGGCTCCATGCAAGAGCCTGATGAAAAAGCTGTGTCGCTGATAAATCCTTAAGAAATTGGTGTGGATCCAAGAAGGTTGTGCATGTTTTCAGTGTACATTGGCTGCCCAAATCTCTACACTACCGCTTGTGTCGAAATGTGAGCACTGGATTAACACTGGATATTAATTATCGTTGCCATTTCAGACGCTGTTCGGAATGTGCCTTGGGCATTCAGCTGCGTCTCAAAGGCTAAAAAAGCGACCTCGCAGGCGATATAAGAGAGGTTTCCTAGGAGCACTACGTGATCAGATTCCTCTCATACGACGGGCACCAGGCCCCACGTTCTTGGCTCCGCACTAATCTTCCCTCCCATTCTCCACTCCCTACGTCCACCTATGTCACGTGACCCCACCGCATTTGTAGATGATTACGATCGCGTTGACATTGACCTTTTGATTTTCTCAACTTTCTTTTTAAATGCACTATGTGGAAAGTCTCATGCCTCAACTTAATTGCGCCATACAAAGAGAACGCGATGCTCAGAACGGTATGAACAAAAACATTATGGTAGTGTTCGATCAAGTGGTCTGCGGTTTTGTCTTTCATGCTAAAGGCGACGTGCTTTTGCTGTCCCTTTTCGAAGTGTCCACAAGAGCCACAGATGACTATCCTATCTCACAGGTCGGGAAAGGCTCACAGCGAGCACTTGACCGCTGAAATGATGGTACCTTCCAACGAACTGGGAGCACAATCTTTAGTCACTGTAGTGCAGTGATTGAAGGAACTTGGGGGAAAAAAGATGCACTGCCTAAGACGCTCACAAGTGCTTTACAGCTAAAGTTGCACACGCATGTGCCGTGCGATCAGGCCCCAGAGGCTGATCGCACACCAATTGACCGTCAGGTTCCAACATGTTTGCTGTGAAAAACCCCCTGCTCCCATAGCCATGACGAATGAAACAAGTGTTGGAAAAATCTCAACTCGTGCTTATTGAATTAGTGTTACAAAGTACTGGCACATGATGCCACACCAGCGTAGACTGAGGGTACTCATCAACTCTGCTCCAAGACGGGGGGTCAATAAAATGCATTCCATTAGGGAACTTTGAGAGTGAGAGAGTAGCCGTCGGGCTTAAAATTCCATTAGGCCGCAGGTGCTTGCTTCATATTGTGAGGTGCTGTGGTGAACACGTGCCGCGTCGTTTGAGCGCCAGTTACTGATAGCTTATCAGAAACTGTCACAATAAACAATGAGGTAGGAATGGCAATGTTCCATTCTTTTATCACAGACGTACTTTCCAAAAACTAAATCAGCATCAGATAATGTTGATAGGTAAGTGATGACTGCAGAAGAGACAGTGCTCACATTCAACTCATTCTATAGAGTAACTGCACGGAAGATGTCTGAAGAATACATCAGGTCTTGTTGGACTTTAAAAACTATTCTACCGCAGAGGGTAGCCGTATTTGATTTATAACTTATGCAAACAAAACTAGTTGCACACTGTACGTACACTGAAGAAAAATTGACACTTTGGATATCGAAGTCAAAGGAGTACACTTGCGTGGCATGGCGACGGTGGCGCCCAATCGCTTCATCAAGCCAGTGCGTGGCAGCCTTTGTGCAGACATAAATAGCTCCCACATCTCCAATCCGTACTACTGCAGACCACTTGAGGGTACGAAATAGCTGGCTTTTATTAGCATACAGCAGTTGCTTTGGCGGCGTGAACAAGTCAAAATGGGGACTTGCCTAGTAATTTTGCTACATTTCGCTAAATTTGTAGCAGGAGTAAGGATAAGAAACACAAAGTTTCTTGCTGAAGTAAAGCCACGGAACTGACTGTAGCTGTTTCATGGGGCTCCATGTCACATCTGGCACTGTGGTTGAGAACGGGGGAGTTGGAGGTATCCTCGGGGTAGAATCTTCGAGCTCCCGGAGCCAACACATGATCGGAGGTGAAGTGAAAAATGGTGCTTTGAAGTAGCTTCAAATGCACACTGGGGAGGAATTCAATTAAGTTCCAGGGCACTCAGATTGACTCTATTCACGCTCAAATTCTGACGCATCAAGAAAAAAAGCACTGTATCAACGAGACTGACAACTCTTAGTGAGCTCATTTATCTTGGAGCCGTAAAACAAACCAAACATTCCAATTATAAGGCGTCAACGGAATTCAAAAGGTGTTTATGATCTCGATAGATCATTTGAGTGCATCAAATGAACCAAAGGCTTGCAAAAGCCAGCTTTTAATTGGTGCACATCCGAAAATTTTAATACTATTTCGGCGCCTATGGACAAAATTGAAACCAGATTTTGATAAGTCCTTCCTATTATGCCATCGACTGAATGAGCGCATCGAAGGCTGAATGGGTGCCAGTCGCGAATGGAAAGTCCTGACGCCGAAGGTTCCAACATCGATGTAGGAGCATTGGAGTGGAATAGTTTCGGTGCAGTACACACATCAAAGTAAACCGGGTTGTTCGAGTAGCTCTAAGGCTCTCGTGATAATAGTGAACCTCGGACGGTGAAACTCTGCCATATACTAAACACGGATACTCATATTCCCCATCTTAAAATGCATTTATTGCCTGCTTTACTGTTCAAGGCACACATAGGCTGTGAAGGAGGAAGTGAAAGAACTACACGAGGTGTAGAGCATAGAGAATGCATCTTTGCTAGGCACAGTAGGCATAGAATGGAAAATTCCAGCAAAGGAAATGAAATGCGTCACTTTGCGGTGACAATCATACACTCTAATGCCGATTCCGTGTCAAGTCATGTTACCGAAGTTGCCAAGTACACTGCAGATGCGGACGTAGATGTATCAATGTGGTGACTGTGTCAACACCGAACAACAGCGTTGGGTTGGGGGAAGGTTGAAAATAGACCTGCAGCGCAAACTAACATGCACTCCTCCGCCAAACTTGACGTGGAACAGTCCACTTCCCTGAGTTGGAACATTGGCGCACAAAGAGAGCGAGTGGGCAAGAATGTCATTCACCTTACTTTGAGTGTCAAGACGAGAGTACTTTTAAGGGATTGGAACCTTAAGTAGTATCAATTTGTGTCCTATCAGAACAATTGTCGTCAAATTTCAAATCGTTAGTCCAGCAGTCACATCAGCTTGCAGAAATGCAAGACATCATTATGTGGAGTTCGCAGATTGTCGATGAAGTCATGAAAATAGTCCACCCTTGGGTAATAGGACAAAAGAGCATGGTGTTTCCATTAAAGTTAATCGTGCTTCAGCGTTTTGCATGAACCCGATGTAAAAGTTACTGTGAGTCGGTAGGTGCGAAGGGCAAACACAGGTTCCACCTTAAAGGACAAGAGAAAATTAAACCTGAGAGACGCTTCGTATGCACTTATGCTCAGCTTGGGTTTAAATGTCAATGTCAAGCCTAGTGACACAAGATTTACCTCACATTGTGAGGTCCACGGCTAGCCGCCAAGTGGATGAGACGCGTGCCTCGCGTTTTAAAGGCACCTACCTCGTATCCACTCATGCAATTCAGTGCAGACTGGAAGCATTTGGGCGCATGAATATTGCGTAGGTGCCTGCTGGGGAGCTTCCACATTACAGCCTTCAGTCCTTCTGCAGCTGGTCTCCATTAATACCTACCACATAAAAATTTTAAAGGACATGGAATAGCTCTGGATAAGGTGACAAGTGCAGTCAATAACAAAGCCTTTATGAAACCTATCGAACAATTGCTTTTGGCATTTCCAGTCACAAATTGTTCAATTTAATTAAAAATGAGTAGCTTTGGTGGGGTCTGAGGCTGCAGATTATCGACGATTCGGGAATGGTCAGAATTAAAAAAAAAAAAGGTATCTTTTATGAATAGAGCATGTCCTGGCATGGCTGAGCGGCTTGCTATGGTCAACAAAAAAAAGGAAAAGAGAGACAGGGCACGGGGCCAAACAACTGAAAGCATTACAAAAGACCTTAAAGTGTCACCAAAGCAAGAAGGGGGAACGTGTGATTCATCAGTGAGCCTAAACACAGCACTCTGAAGGCGTTGAGCAGCAGACGTGAACCAATGTAATTGGAATAGTGAATCAAGGTAACATCAGGTCAGGTAATTAGGCTTTCACCAGAAATGCGGGTGCTCTGTAGGAGCGCTGAGGGAGTTTGGAGACACACACCCTTCGGAACGACGTTGTTAGGACCACATCCGAAGTTTCTGAGGGTGGCCACAAAGACCGACTGCTTGCTAAGTGGGTGCTAGAATTGATGAGCACCCATGAAGTGAAAACACTGGGTTAAAGATGGGGGGCATATTATGACACCCATTGAAAGTGCGAGTCTAAGTGATAAGACCATCCTCAAAATTAAACATTAAAAGTTTACTCCTTCGAGTGGGTCTGATTGCGGGCTTGAGTAAAATGCAGTACCATTTTGGCAGAAAGTGCTAGTGCGTTCTCTTAACGGGCCGGCGTTTGGAAGGGCTTCATAAATACTTGTGAAATATCAGGCTTTATTAAACCAGCTGACTCCACTCATAGTTTTTTATAATGTGCTCACTGAACTGCCAAGTTTCTACGCAGCAGACATTCAGTAGAGGCCGTGTGTACGTAAACGGCGACGAGTGGTGTAGACTTCGGAAACCTCTTTCCGAACCGTGCCGATCTGGTGCGCGAAATAACTGCCTGCAGGTGAGTGTCGAGACGCCAAGTTAAACATTCGAGACGGACAATAAATTCTGACAGGCATGCACTCATGCGGGGTTCTAAAGATATTTAATGGCCAGCAGATTGCCAGTAGCACACCGCCAATTAATAGTTCCCTCCCCTTCCTTCTGGTGTTGCATGGTGACGCATTTGTTGACATCAAAACCTTTATGATAGCAACAATACGCATGCGCTGAGTGTAGGTAAATCACTTTCAGCTAAGAGCATAGGTAGTGGAATAGTAAAGACCAAGAGACGGCAAAACAGTGCTCTGTACTTGTGTTGCCAACGTTTAAACCACTTTAATTACCAAAGTGAGTTGCTGTTGGTCTGGCGTGGGCTACCATAAGAGTCTCTCAACCAGGCAAGGGGCATTTGAACCTCGCTTGAGCTCGAACATACTTCTCCTGATGCACCAATTCAATGGTCGCCACCCCAATAGTTGCTTGCATTGCTTGGGCGGTGGTCACGCATGCGTGCACAGGGTGGCGCTTCAACGTTCTTCGATGGATTAGAACCGCTCTTCGAAAGCCACAACATCAGCGTTGCTCATTTATTGCATGTACTAATGTATTAATGGCGACTCTATCAACTTCTAAAGTTCGTAAGCATGAGACGTTTGTGATTGAATGTGTTAAGGCTGCCTGATGGCTGATCTGCTTAGCCAAATTTACTGTCCAAGTCCATGGGGATCAGTTGTTTAGATGGTCTTACAACTCAACATTGTCTCTCAAGCACCATGGAATTCACAATTAGTCGAGCCTATCGCCACACCATCAATACCACTTCGAACAGTTCTCTGCTAGGAGACAAACTTTCCCCAGCAGAAAACATCTCTTGATAAAACTGATTATAATATCTTATGGGTTAGTGGTGCCAGTGTGTGTCTCAGCGTTGCACCGGACTACGCATGGAACGGCCACTACTGCCATTGCAGACTCCTTTGAGCTAACAATCCCGGTCTTTAAGATAGAGTGTTGCAAAGAGAAGTTGGATACAACTGGGCAAGAATATTCTCCAATAAAAAATCGCGATCACACTTTATCCTCCAAGCAAACTCATTTAACTTACCTCACAAAGTTTTTTTGTGACACAACCAGTAGAATGATACATTTCAGCCAATAAAGCAAGTCACCCAGTTTGGCGGCATTTGGGCTTTAAGAGGCGAGGCGAGCAGCTTTCATCATGAAGATTAGCGCGTTCAGCTGGATGACTATTTCACTTGCATCTGTTTAAATCCAAGGCTATTTAAATGGCACAACTCCTAGAAGGGGTCACGACCGGCTTTAAGCAGACCCTAGTCGACCCCGCGCACACGTAACTAGGAGTTCAGGGGCGACTGGTGAATTTGCATTTTTGGATCCACATAGGCACACACGCCCGCACCCACGTGCACACAAGAAGGAAGAGGCAAGTGATTCACCGGTTTGTGGAGGTGCTCTGCACAAAATCCGGTCTGTGTGACTGTGTGCCAATGCTACTGCCATTTCAATGTTTAGTGTTTGTGAGTGAATTGCATAATTTACGTGAAGCTTCGTTCTTGTGGGTGTGTGTGCAAGTCAGAACAGGCTTGAGGCGGAGTCGAGGCGGTTCATCCCCTCCCTCAGCCACCACAGCCACGCGCGCCTTCCGGTGGAAGGACCTGCCCACGTCCGTAGGCGATGTGCGCAGGCCCCACGATGGAGGCGTCACTCCCTTCGTGCCCATAAAATTAACGACATATCTGTAAAAAAACTTGCAGTTTTAAGTCAGCTTACCTTTGAGCGAAATTTGATTTTTGCAACTTTTTTAGTGTTAGGCAAAAACGGCAAATTTATGCAATGTTTGGATGACTTTTGTGCCTAACTATAAGGCCAGCTCTTTTATTATGAATTATGCAAAGTGAACAACTAACTGGCAACACAATTTGTGGCCACAGGCACTAACACGTTTGGGGCTTTTGGAAAAGAAAAATTTTCGCAAATTGGTGTCAAGTGCGCCTGAATGGCAAATCAGGTCATGCTGGCAGAACAAGAGTGCGATGCTCTCACTTCAGCTGTCATGAATGCAAAGGCGACTCAACTACGATGGAAAGTGCTGAAACCGTTAGAGCAATTCCATCTCTCCATCCGAACGAGGTTCGTGAGCTCGAAGTATAGTTAAAAGTAAAGCCATTAAGATTAGGCCTAATCCGCGGAATTCCCAATTTTGTGGTCTAAAAGCATTCCTCCAACATTCACACCCACTGGATGCTTCCGTGGACTAGATCGGAATTTTCCGCTTGAGGCAACTTAGTTATTTCGGTGCGTGCAATCCCAATCCGATTTGGAAAAATGCGCGAATGTGGAATAATTCTTAGCAGACAGGTCTGGAAAAAAATACTAAAAGGTAGCCCTTGTGAAACAGTCCCATCTGAGCCCAATGGGGGCTAAAACTCAACCTCCTCGTATTTGTTTTTGGGTATTTTGTTGATATCGATGGCATTTAAAGCGACTTAGCTGCTAGAGTTTATATTTCGCCTAGTCGGCAAGACACTGTTCTTTCCTTTGAATGGGAGGAAAAGCAAACAATCCACTCTTAATTGAAGGCGCGGCCAGCTCGCTGTGTGGATGGGTGGTGAAGTGAAGGCGGAATCTCGCGAAGGCGTTAATGGCTAGCCCCATGAGAATACTTCGTCTTAAAGGCATTTGCAGTTAAAACATGAAGCAAGCAAACTGCGTTAATTCGAACTGTAGCTGATCCGTTTCTTATGGAACAATCCGAAACAGGCAGAAAGATTAAACCGAGAGCCTGATTTGAGCTGAGTTGATGTTGATGTTTGCGTAGTTCGACTCCTAACTAGACATTATCCCTACCACCATAAAATATATCACAGGCCGTTTAGTTCGTTTTAATAAAAAGCCGCACCCAAATTTTCGCTTCTGCACTACCCGCAGCTGCAAGGCCTTTGGGCCATACCAGCGATTTACCAGCCCTTCTGTGCGTTGACAATGCGTACTCTTCCCAAGCATGGAACTTTCCGCCAACTTTAGGGAAGACCCGAGATACTGCAACAGGATTGCCAAATACAAGGCACGAGTACTTCACGGCTGGGCATTTTGTTTACGAACTTGGCAGAGGTTTTAGAGAGTACGATGAAAGTAGGTGAGCAAAAGTAGGACTGCGATCTCCCCATTGCCGTACAAGTGGAACCGGTTTAGAATGCACATTAGTCCTGCAAATTGCCATTTGGGGAGTAATGCGCTGAAGCCGTGAATGATTTAGCGGTAGGTAAGCAAAAGAAGCAATTTCACCAAGGTATGAATTTTGGCTAATCAAAACATGAACACAGCGGAACAATTACAGCGTTCCATAAAGAAGCGATGAAATTGCCAGTACAAGTAAGGGCCCTTTCGAAACTGTGGGTTTCATTTAGTCACATAGGATACAAGATTAAGTGGACTTGCGCGTTGGCCCATAACTGGGCATCAAATTGTCGCTGAAGGTTGAACCACATGCGAATTACCTTGCAGTCATAGGCTCATCAGTTCACCGTAGGATGCCACGTCGGTAATAAACACAAACGAGGGAGGGTAAACACGGAAGGTAATTTAATTGACAAAAAGGACGATATAAAAAAACGGGAATATGGTATAGCACAGCACGATTGCGGGTCACAGCCACACAAGACAAAATGCTCCGGAAGTAGTTGCGGCGACAGGCGACTTCGAAGTGGCGGGGGGTGAGGGAGGAGGAAGTTGAAAAGAGGGAGGAGAAAGGCTCCTCCTGTCATCGCTACATCAGTAGGGCGCCACGTAGGTCGGTCCGGGAGCCCGTCGCACGTAGGGCACCTGGTCCACGATGGCACGAAAACAACCGCGATGGTAGCCGTAGCCCAGCCGCCGTTTATTGGAGCTTTTTCGTGAAATACACCGACAAAGGCACTAAAGGAAAACAATCAAGCGAGCGTGCATTATGATTTTCCAATGAATTTGACATTTAAGAAGAAACCATCAAATCACTTTGAGCAGCACTAAAACCAAGATAACACATGCACTGCAATTATCGGTCCAAGAAGAAGCTCCTTCGTGCTTGCCGAGGGCGAATTTGCCAGAATAAGTAAGCTGCGTGATGAAGATGTGCAAATTTAAATGACATGTGAATTCATGAAAAGACAGAAACGCCACTGACATGAGCAATCACCTGTCAATGACGTAAATTGCAAGTTTAATGCAAGGTATATGGAACCATGAGGATGCTTGAGGTTTCCCCTCATTCAGTTAATTATTTCTGAGACTCAGAACCCTCTTACTGTCAGCGTAAACAACAGAAAATGGAACAACACTTTGGTATATGATGCTGATCTTATCAAAAGGCAGATGAATTAATCGTGATCAACAGAGCGCAGTCCCCAATAGATAACTAACCGAACCTGTTGCCCGACCCTCGGCACTATGCCGGTTCACTGACCGTGCGCAGTCGTAATTGGAGCCAGTGTTATGCGATCGTCTACTTTGTTGGTGCCTTCCTATCGGAGACACGCGTTAGTGTGGGAATATCAAGTTACCAGCCAAACGCCGTGGACGTGATAAGTGCCATTATGTTTGTCACATTCTTAAAGGGGACAAACTGACCACAATTGTCAGTGCTTATCGCATAAAACATCCCTGTATTGGTCCACATAATGTGTTAAAGGCAGTCAAGGTCAAAAAAGTGACAATCAGTTTTGAGGATTCACGCCATCCTTGGAACAATTCTTTGCCGACAAGAAGTGGCTTCATACCGATGTCAAGCAAATCTTGCCTTTGTGTCAGCGCTACTATGTCATAATCATCTCGTGCATGTTTTTTTCTACAGGCGCTAACTGAGGCGGATGGCGACCAACTCGGAGTCGCTTCAACGGGGAATGGAATATCGGCATAGCAGTTAAGAGTCAGCAACTAGGATAAGACCACGCGTCAACGTTTGAGGCAGGCTGACTTGACCAAAGGAGAAAAATTGAGTCAGAATGTCGCGTGAGTAATGGCAAGCGGTGTTGCAAGATCCCACACCCACGCTCGGCTGTTGCTGTGGTGGGAGAGGAGGATTATGACGTCAAAGGTCGAGAAGCACAATACACTTAGTAAACAGAGCAGAGCACTTAAGAGTTATGCAACTCATGGGGAAAGCAAAACTACATAAACTAAGAAATCATCAAAAGTATCATGTGATTGAGCTTTAGTAAGAAATGGACACTCGTTAACCTTCTCTATTTGCATAAAGCAGGGCAAATCTTGAGCAGGAATGAAGCACTGGATTGCAAGAGAGAAGAAATAATTTTAGGAATTGCTCAAATGGCAGTGGGAGTGCTAGATACTAGTAAGCATTGAAATGTGTGCTCTTTAGCTGGTCTCATAGTCAACTTTGAACATCAAATCAAGCCTTACAGGGAGGTTGTACGATGAGGGTGAAATGCAATCGCATAGTTGGGAGGGCAATGTATGGAAAGAATAAAAAGCGAATGATGGGAAAAATAGACAATTTTTTAGCTATGAAAACCACCTACGGTGAAAAGAGATTTGAAGCACATTATGTGGCGAAATGAGGTCTTCGAGTAGTGCGTTTACGTGGTAGCCCGCCTCACTGCCAGCGGACTGCAAGATGCATGCGCCTTTGGAACGAGCCAATCAGGCGGCAACCCAGGCTGCACCTGATTGGCTCGCGCGGGTGAGCTTGTGGACTCAATCTGATCGCAGAGGAGCGCAAACCACTGAGATCACGATCAGACACTGCTAAATCAGCGGGCCAGTAGGTTGCAACGATCCCACCAGCATTTTGTCTATTGCATAAAGTGGGGCAATATATTTAGCCTCGGATGTCCAGCTAAGTTCGAGGAGAAAACTGTTAGTGTGCTGTCAGCTAACCCATGTGAGGGAATTTCTGCTCTTCTTGGAGAGGAAAGGGCACTCAAGGAGTACAATGCCTTCTTCAGCAGAAACCAAGAAGATCCTTCGTAGTTTAAGTGAGTAGGCGTGCCTAGTAAGGTGTAAGGACTGGCAGGTCCCCTTAACTGACATGAGATTCTCAATCTTTCCATAATCATTGCATTCATCTCGAGCAGAGTATTACAAAGTGAACAACATTCCAAAGTGTTCCCCAGATGCAGGTGTTCTAATGCCTTATGTGAAAATGAAAATTTCCTCTCCGGGATGCAAAATGGCAGCCCCGAATAAAAAAGAGATGCAATAGTCGCGGAGTAAAAGGAAGTTTTTTATTACCGACGATGGCGAACAAAATTCAGTGCAAAGAAGTGTAGTTTTGACGCCCAGCTGTGGCGCAAGATGTGCAAAAAAAGCTATGCGTTTGGATCTTGTCCGCTCCTGCCCTGCCTCGGTAGAGTTGACTCTGCAACGTAAATAGGAGGCGTTGACAAAATCGGCTTATTTCACCCACGAAGCTGAATCACCTCCTCCTTTAGCCATTTCAATGCATTTGGAATAATTTTAAGCAACCAAGTTTGAGCAGGTCTGCACGATAGCATAGGTTCTTCAAATTTAAGTAATTAAAAGAGATAGTAAAACAAGTAGAACTTGTTTGGCGTTGTGGAAAGATTATGCGGCCTCGCGTCACAAGGAAGGTATGAACTATAATTGAGTGGAGGCAGTGTTTATTTTTGCTCAAGCGGGTAACATCAAACAATCGCGTTTAACAAGACTCAATGAACGGTCTACAAGAGCGGTGTTCACCCTCAATGACATGATTCTTCTATGAACTTTAACTAAGATGATACGCTTTGGTGCATGAGGAGCATGATTGAAGGCTGGAAACGCAACTAAGCACAGGAATCTTCAGTCACTATCGGCAGTACTACTAAGAGGAATAAGCACAAGAAGCAGAGCGTTTAGACTTAATATTTGGACATATGAGCACTTTGGCTTACCTGACGACTCCATGTAATCTAAAATGACATAAAGTTGTCATGCACCAATGTGTCCTGTTTGGACTAGTGGATCTCATGTGGTATCGTGAAACGTCAGTCGGATACAGGCTTCTTGGAAGAAATTCATGCGCACGTTAGGTAGCAGGATCGACCACCGGGGGCCCAGACGTTTCACGGTTCTCAGGCTCAAAGCACCCGGTTATTCATTTTAAGCTTAACTGATCTGTCGGCGCCGAAGTTCGGCGTAGCTAGTTGGCAGGAGGCGAGTCGCATGCATTTTATGCTGGAAGCTGACGTGATAGAGGAACACGACTTATTCAATTCACTTAGCTCCCATTCAATGGACCTGGAGAGGGCATATTTTGGGCCTCTCTCTGGGAAGTACTGGTTTGCCGATGTTTATTTAATCGTCACCGTTATGCCAATAATTACGCACCCGAAAAATCCTCCCAGTCCTCGTCCTTCCCCTCCTCCTCTGCATCTACAAACACGAACATTAAACATATACCCTTTATGAACAAGCCGCAGTTCATAAACCAACACTACAGAAAGAAAGCAACAAATAAAACACTTAAATAGCTACTCTCTTTTAGCGATTCCCTCGTCAGCATTAATTTCATGGGTACGTGAGAATGAGGACGGACATTTTACTGCTGAGCGAGTGTCTAGTAGTGCATTCGGATGTGCAAGTGATAATCACTTTTCCACGCTACATGCATTAACAAGAATGAGGCGAGGTGAGGGCACACCTCCTGCCCTGCCCACTCGCATGCACGAATTTGAGGCGATACTTCCCAAGTTGTTGCAATTAAAAAGATACATTTCTGTTAAGGCGGATGAAATCCGTAATTTGTGGTAGCCTTCCCCAATGTCGCACTATCGCTTCGTTTCCCTTATTGGTTCCATCACTTTATAAGAAACCTTTTTCTTAAAAGAAGCCAGTATTCTGGGCTTTAAATGACAGCGCCGGGTAGTTGGTAATGCTGAGGTGTGTTCAGCGGCAGTCGGGTAAACACCCCCCTATCAGTAACTGTCGGAATTTTCCGACCCGGGGGATGAGACCAACCCACACCTCCGGCTCCTCGCCCACAGCTTCTAAGGCTTGCGATGATCTACTACTGGCACCAATTCAGTAACTTGAGTCCCCACAGAGAGCGTGCAGCAGGCCTCTCGCTTCACTTCCAAAAATTGTGCTACAAATTCGTCACCTATTTGGACCAGCCATTTACAACAGAGTCGCTCACAATCTTCGTGCGATTTACTAGTAGATTTAGTGCCTGATCTGTTGCGATGGTACCGCGCACTACTCGATGTGCATGGGATAGCGACGGAAACAACTTCGAATTGAAATAGTTTAAATTTCGCAAGCCAAAGTTTCTTAAAGGCATGGATTAGATTTTAAAATCTGCGTCATGGGGTTTGAATTTAATATGACCATATTCTAACACACTATGCAAGCATTCAACCGCCAAAGTTCATGAAATATTTCGCTGTTATGTTTGACAACGTGGGCAAATGAAAAAGTTAGCGCAGACGGGCGGCAGCATGCTCAGCCTGTTTCCATAGTTGAAAGTGCATTCAACCAACCAAACATTACCAACCAGACTGGCCTTCAGAACCTAAAAGTGTTGGCAGAAAAAAACACCGCTGAGCCGTACATTGCATTCACCTTCTACTCTTAGAAAAGTCAATTCCATGACTGCAAACTTTCCTAATTTTATTACCAAAAACAAAGACTTATTTAAGGCAATAAAATGGATAATTGAAGCACAGGAGTAATGGTTTTGGGGAAGGGATTTCAGATAATAATCGACGTACCTCCATCACTTGTTCCTAAAAAAACAAATGTTGAGTCAGAACTGTTTTATACCTGAATAAATAGCGAATTTCAATGCAAAAAAGCAAAAAAAAACGCTTTAACGGGGGAGTGAGGAACTGAGCCTGCAACACAACAAACCGCGATTCGGTGGTCCAATGGTGAAGAGCATGGGTCGACGGGCTTGGATAGATGGGTAAAGTGGATTCACTCAAGAGGAAATTGCTGCATCACTTTTCCCTTTGCTATGATGAAGCAGTTGATTCGTTTAAGATAACTATCAACCAAATGCTGGGTGCTTTCATTTATTAGAGAATTCGAGGGGGAAATTGCAACAAGGGACCTACCGAAACCCTCATACTCCTCCTCGGTCCGCTTTACGCTCGTTCTCCTCTATTGCCGCCTCTACTTTCTCCAGCGCCGAGGCCAAAAGCTGCTCCAACTTTGGGTTGTTTAAAGCCTTAATAATTGATTTGCATAAAAGTGAACCGCCACAGAGCCGATTCTTAGAAAGCTAACATTCACAATTGGGAAAGGGGGATTGCAAAATCTGAAATGCTACACATACATAAGCGGCATACTGTGCATTTTGGAAGTAGGTCTGCGCTTCATTGAGATTATTAAGCGCCAGATGAGCCTGCGCAATCAAAACACAGGCCTTCAGTTCCCAGTTCATGTCGAATTCGCGTTCGCTTCCCTTCTTGCAGGCTAAACCATTCATCACGGCCTCTTCATATTCCCCTAGCTCCATGTTGCATAGTCCAAGCTCAAAGTGAAGCCAAGACTTATCCGAGTCTGCCATCTCGTATTGAAGCCTTTCAGTCCACCTAGCATGAGAATGCCTGACATCTAACACGTCAAATAATGCAGAAGTGGGGGGGGGGGGGAGGGGGCAGTAAGGCGCGCACATTACCGGGTCACAATGATTGTCTCTGTGATCGGTGGAGAGCATGTGGTTGCAAAAGTGGCGCCTATTTAAAGATCGGCTTCATAGTTCGCTGTTGCTTGCCGAATACTTATATTTGAGGATTTTGAGGCTTCACACACTAAACAAAGTTCCCAAATAGAGTGAGATTTGCGTAAGGTGTTTGCTACACTGAGATTAGGCTTACATCGAAGAACAAGTAAGACAGAAGACTTTGTGTATAGAAGTGCATCGAAGGAAATCAGCTAAACACCGTGCATAGGTAATTCGTTTTCGAGGCTATGTGCACAGTTGATTTGCCAAATGGCCTGATAGAAATGGTAGTCAATGAAAGAACTGGGTTGCATAAATTGTTTTGCCTCCAAAACACCTACACTTTACTCGGTCACCTATTCAACGAAGGCAAAACAAATGAGCTAAGGTGAGGATTGGGCTGCGCTTACGCATCCTTAGCGGCTTGGTAGTTTTCAAGCTTGGCATAGGCTCGACCAAGGTTCTCCAAGCACTGCGCTATGTGGTGCTGCAAATTCTCATTCCTGCATATTTCCAGCTGTGCAAGGAAACCATCCCGAGCCTCCTTGTAATTTTGCAAACGAAAGTTTGACACGGCCTCAAACGCGTAGAGATCGGCCATTACCTCGGTTAGAGCCGTAAAATCTGGATTCAAAACCTTTATGTCCTCCCGAAGAGCTGCACACAGTTGCAATGCTTTGCTGTGATCACCTGCATGTTGCACTGCGTGGAGAAGGGGCTCATTTATCCTCTTCGGCATTTTTTACAATAAATATTTTCACTACCTCTAAAACCACCTCAGTCATAGAACCCAACCTAAGAAACACGGTGGAAGAAACACATCGCCCTATACTAGGTGGGAATGAATAAAAATGGTCTCCAGATGAGGCATTATTATATTTTCGCTTTAAATTGCATTTATTGTTTGGCTGTTTAGCGGTAGAGAGCCTACGTTCAGTGGCGTCCACACCTACACCTATTTAAGGCCCACTTTAAAGCAAAGGGGCGGTCCCTAAAAATATTAAAAAAAGGTGGGCAAGTTACCGGCACCGATGTCCTGGAGCATTTGTACAAGTCGCTGAAGCGCATTCAGGTCATCCTTTGATGATACATTTCTGCTCGTCTTTCTTCTGCATTTCCTAACTCGATTGTACATGGGCTCCTGTTGGCGCCAGAACTCCGACCTCACACGCAAATATCTGTACGCCTCGGCAGCAAGTTCGCTTATTTCCTTAGAGTTCTTCAAGTACATTTCATATCTTGCTGCACGGTTAAAAATGCCAAACTCACTATTGCTTACACTGGTTTCAATATCTTTCAACAACAGCAAGGATGCAAAACAATGAAAATGCTTCAAAATTAAATCCATTCTTTACAAGAAAAGCGACGACTAGCAAAATGTTATATCTGCTGCATCTAAATTAAAACTATGGAAAGCTAGTGAAAGGATTCTAAACACAATGAGTGAAAAAAAAAATTTTCTTAAAGTTCTCTTGGATTTACCTCACCACAACGCTGCAGAAATGACAACCTTTGGTGCCGCTTTACTGCTCGATTTCGGTGTCTCTTATCGGATAACGAAGTTTATGCAACTTGATGGAACCCAAAGCAATGCATGAGGTCCAAAACCCATATCAGCAGAAACGTGATTTCCGTTTCCGCTTCAGCTTAAGATTACTTGGCTTAAAATGCAGTGCATTTGATACGGTAGTGCAGGTATGCTATAAGCTACATAAATGCCGAAACGCTCATAACTGCTTTTTTGTTCATAATAAAGCATTCCAACTCCTCCAACTACTACCTCTACTTGGAGTGCAAATGTTGTAGTGCCTTGTTTGTTTGGACTGTTGGTTGGCTCGACACATTAGTGGCGGCCATCTTGAGCCTAGCAGCGTGGGCTGGCCTCTCGGCCATGCCAGCAGCCCCTTCCCTTCCTATCTTGAATGCGCGTATTTTGATCTACGCTTAGCCTTCTCTCCGTCTTATAGGGATGCTCGGGACGCTACAAAGGTGTTCGATGAAATGGAGTTACAGGTAAAATACCACATCTTCAAAGGCTTTATCATGATCATCTGTGAATGCGTGCAGAAATCGCGTGCTCATTTTTGTTTTGAAGACCGAATCGAATTGGGGGAATGGATACCAAAATTAACGACCTCATGCAAGCCTTCAGCTTACGAAGCAAAAAAAAGTTGAGTCAAATAGTTGTAGAACCAAATGCATAAGCGAAGTAAAATAGATAATTCTGTGCTTGTGCCATTCCCAAGCCGATCAAATACTTTTTGCCGCATTTGATATATCCTTCTAGTAACAGCAAACGATAACACTGCCTTCAAAACAGTTTTAACTAAAACAGCACCAGAAATGGTGAGCATATAAACAAACACAATCGTTTAATTTTGCGCAATAAACAAAACTAACAGTAGAAGCAAAACAGATTCCATTTACTATTGAGATGTCTACCACCAAAATGGTGAATCCTTTGTAATCTCTTTAGTCTTTTACCTAAAAAGTAACTGAAGTTCACTGCATACCTTCGCTGTTTGACAACTGTTGAAAGTGTTGAACAGCTTCACAGGACTTTCCCATTAACCTTTTGAGTTGCTGAAAATCTTTCTCTGACAGTTTCGGCTCATGTTTTATGCTTAGTAGTTCATTAGGCAGCTCATTTAGGAATACCTCAGATGGCTATAATAAACGCAGAAGAGATAGTAGCCATTTATCTCAACTGGCAAATGCATTAAAAAAGAACTAACATTTCGAATGCCATCCCTTGCCTCATCAGACAAGATGAACTTCACCTTCCTTGGCTCTAGTCATGTAAAAAATTAGGCAGACATATTAACAAATAAAATGGTTTCGATTTGCAACGATATCCACCAAACCAGCTATCCGATTTGATAATCATATTGGCTGCTTATGAAAGCACTTAAGTAATCTCTGTAATATGACTAATTAAATGGATAGATTTTAAGTCGCTGAGGCATGGAAAGCTCGAGAAATTCACCCCCAATCACATTACTAATCGCAGTCTTTGATTTAGTCACACCCAAAGCAAAGTCGTTTGAAGTTGGTCGAGCTTTCTTCCCACGATAAAAATATACTAATGCGCTTTCAAAAGCTGTTGATTGGTACAATATTTCTGCCATTTGTAGCATAGCCTTTGGGATGAGATAAAACTTTAATGAGAATTTACTTTATATGATTTGGGGTCAATTTCTAAGGCGGTCTTGATATCTTCCATTCCTTCTCTAGGGCGCGCAATAAGCATGAAGCATTTAGATCGTCGTATCAGACAGTTGACGCAATTTGGACGGAGTCGCAATGCCTTGTTATGAACGATAAATTAAAGTAGTGACTAACAAGTGAATAAGCCTTGATTGCGCTAACAAATCGACGCCTCCTGAAGTAAGCATCACCTTCGGACATGTAAACATTAAACGTTGATCGTGGGATGCTTCCACTAGGGTGGCGTAGCTTCGACATAAGATTTGCCAGAAGTTTTCCAAATAAGTAAAAAGCGAGTGCAAGTCCGACGGCGTATCGTATCACTGAAGCTAAGATGCTGATTATATTAAACAAATTTCAAGGTTGAAGAGTTCTGATGCCAATAAATTGTTCAGAAGCTTTCTAAAACTTAATAGCTAAAGAGTACGTTTAATTAATTTTTGTCTAGCATAATAATTAACATTAATCCATATTGTATTGGTATCCATTCATGGTGTCTGTTGCTTCTAAACATCGCTTTGCCTCGCTAATTTATTGTGCTTTTTGTATTCAAAAGCAGTATTTACTCTTACAAAACTGCTAGGTTGGTTTACTTAGTCTTATTTTGATATACATGCGCATGAGGCATACCTCTACAAAATGAAATGGATTGTTCAGTGGCCGTTGTCACTTTTAAGCCTTGTACAACATCACCGTTATTTATTAATTGGCAAGTTTTCAAACGTTTCTTAAGGTTAAGTTTACTCGTGGCTCGCAGCCGCTACCCTTAATTTCACAAGTCCTTAAGTGCAGTAACTTTTACGAACTACCAGCATGGGTGAAACCTCTAAGTTGGAGTTAAATAAGGCAAACCTAATGGGTGTTATTGGCTTTAGAGGTGGTTCAAAGGCATTGTTCTTAATCGGTTTTGCACTTCTCGCATGTTCCATTTGTTGGATATCTTCAATGATTTACTGCAGGTCTTATATGTCCTTTCGCTGATTTTCACCGTCTTTATAATATGTCACCATGAGAACTCATCATTTTACAATAAAAACTTAAAAAAATCGACCAAAGCATAAAAATGCCTGTTTCTAAGCGCTCTCTCAAATTTTTATCGACACCTAGACTTTAAGTTGATTGAATCGAACTAGTAACTATTTAGGAGTTGATCGTGTGGCCGTCCCGACTTGGTCTGATCCTTATCACAGTTTAATCTGGTAAATTGTATGGCGTTTTGCGGAGCAATGGCTCTAGAGGAGACCGCATCTCAATTACATGGCTGACATATGCCGGTGACTTATCTTAAGGTCTTGCTAGTTATGCTCCCTCGAGTGATGCTGACTGCTTTGCCTTAAGTGGCATTGATTTAACCCACACCTGTTACAGGGGTAGGGTCGTCACTTTCCAATGGCGATTAGCTGACCGAGTTTTCAGGGGCAGTGAAAGGTATGCCTTCATACATTAATCCAGCTGAAAAAATGAAGTGACACGAATAGGTCCACCTAAAATCGTCGAGTTTTTCAGGCATCTACGCGCTAGGGGCGTCTCAAAGACTTACGAGGGCTTATTAGAGGGTTCTGGAATTTCTGCGAATGTGAGGTAAAACTCCAGTGATGGGAACCTTGGCCTCACTATGCATTGTGCGTTACCATACCAAGGTCATCGCTAGTGCCTTGTGGTAGTGATGTTACGGTCTTGACATCATCATTACAAACGCATAAAAGGCTTTCAAAGCTGTCGAGAGGCTTGAGGTTTGGTTGAGTGTTGTATAAAGGTTGCAACATTCTCCTGCTTGATACAATCGGACGCATGGAAGAAAGAAGAGAAGGGGGTGGGAGGAGTTTGTTGAAGGAGAAGGAGATGTAGGAGTCGAAAAATCGGTTTGTTGCCTGAGTTGGAAATGCAGGTAAGTGCAAAGCAACCATTGGAACCAAACTTAAAATAAATAACAGAAAGAAGTTCAAATGTACCTCAAAAATAAGTGTCTAAGTAGTACTTAAAAGAAATCCTATGGAAATCAGTGATTGAAATGCAGTCATTGAATCAAATTGCACTTAGCTCTCCTCCTCCCACTGACAGTCTATGCGCAGACGACGGATTCCGAGATTTCGATCACATCCACCGGCCTGCGTATCCGAGCCGCAGGTCCGAGCATGTCAGAGACCCAGGTTTCCCAGGGCACAATGATTTGCTTGGGGGGAACGAGGATCCTTGAATGTCGAAGCGGGTCTCTGGGATACCATATGAGGGACTGAGCTGCATTGCAGTGTGGCGCATAAGTGGCTGCAGCTGGAAGCTTCTGACTTCGACTTGAGTCACACATCATTATGGATCCGTCTTGTATGTCATAGATTTTCCGCACTTTTTGCCCAAGTGGCATGTGCGGATCAACTTCCATATGCAAATTATACTCCCACCGAATTTTCTTCAGTATGTGTATCTCGTCCTTGCCACATGCCTTTTTGCCATACCTGATGGCTACCAACCAGACAAAGAACTTCTGCTTCCGGTTTATTTCTGATAAATGAACACCTCTAGAGTATGGAAGCTCCCAAACCACTGAAGGGTGAAAATAGTCTTTAATTTGCAGATTTACTGTCGTTCTTCGGACAATACCTCTTTTGATATTGTAGAGACTTTGGTTCACACTGTAGAATGGATACTGACGTCCATCACTGTCGTTGATCACCTTTCGAAGACCACTTTTTAGGGGGTGGAACTCCCACAAGGAGTTACCCAAGCCACCGTAATCGTTCGCCAGGTACATAAAATCGCATGCCTGTACCAGTCCTATGGACCAGTCCTTGTCCGCTGTACATGTAGGTATCTCAATTGTGATCTTACAATAGAAAGTTTGTGTCTTGTAGTAAAGCATCGCGTCAGTCTCCTCCACCTCCGTCCCAGTATTATCATCGTAGTAGGCCCGGAGATTTTTAATGTGGATTTTGTCTACCGTTAATCTGGACATTCAGACGACTCAGAATGGAAAATTTTTTGTGAACACCGTCTGACTGAACGCTCGACCGGTGAATTTTCCTTCGTGGTCTGGCACTGAGTGAATAAAGCTCGGTTTTATGTGCCTCCAGCCAACAGTCCATTCACAGATGAGCCGTATTTTGTGATGTGTGGGAGGAAGGCTGTTGCAAGGCCTATTCTATTTACAAGCTACTGGATTTTTGTTGGATCCTACGATAAAAAGGTAGCCTCAAGTTTCCACTTCCTTTGACACGTGACTTTCAAATACGGCTATTGATTTGAAGTGGGAGTAAGTGCTTTGGCGTTGACGCGTCTGCTGTCGGTGAGTGCAGACGCCTCGGTAGGCGCGTGTAATCTCCGTGTTTGTGTGGTTTTGGGCATTAATTGGGGACCATAAACAAACACAGCACATCACTTTAGGAATTCAATTTGCTTAGAGCATTGAAGAGAGTGTATTCTGCTAATCGAGTCCGCGGCACTAAGATGGTTTCAGATGCAATCCGTATAGCTTGATGGGTAAAGTGATCTGATCTCCATTGACTCATCTTAACGGCATGTTCGAGGGGCAGAGCTGGAGAATCACTTATAAAAGGCGGGATTGTGGGACCGTGATTTGTGTAACCAATAGGTAGCCAAGATGTTAGAATGAAAGTAGGGGAATGGAAGAAGCACATACACACGCCCTAGTCTTACCGGCGTCTTGGACACCTTTAATGCTCTATGTGACCAACTGGAGCGCCGTCATTTAACCATTTAAGATGGAATTGTACGTCATCACTCTCGATGGCCTAGGCTCCACCTGCGCAAGCCCCCAATCGACACGCCGCATAGCTGGAAGCCTCAACAAAATCCCAGCAAAGACATGAAAAATCAAGAGCCCCACCCTCAAACCTTACAAACTCACATATCAACCAACTTCTGGTTCTCCACCAGCCGCCAATGTCTTCAAACCCGCCTCAACAGTAAAACAAGAGAGACGACTCTGGAAGCACCTTTACCGGGCAACACTGCAAAGCAGGGTCAGGTGATATAATGATGTCAACGCCAATGAGTGAATGTGGCCCATCTTGCCCACAATTCAGGGGATCTGCTCGGTTAACGAAAATGCAGGCGCTGTTTCAAAGAAAATCACTATCAGGTTTGGAATGGGAGATATAAAGACTGCTAAGAAACACCAAGTCGCATTTTATTTGGCTAAGCATACATCAAAGCTAAAGACGGAGGTAGGGAGACGGGTAAATGAGGTGGAGGGAGGGAAAAGATTAGAAACTGCAACTTATGCATTAAGACAGCTGTACATCGCCTTCACATTGAGCATCATCACAGCTGAGTGTTGCTTGATTTTTTTTTCAATGAGGTACATTCAGTCACTGCTGTTGAGGGCAGCAATAAACTCCTCCAATTTCTCCTGAATGTGTCGTGTTCGTTCTAAAACGAAGGAAGACAGTGTACCCAATCACAACAAATACAATCACATCATCAACCAGTCGGGTCTCATCCACTTTGTGGGCAGGTGCCACACTTCGATTTGAGTAGAACGATTTTAACACCGAAGTGCGCTCACAATGAATGAATGAGGTGGGCATGGTTACTGTTACGAACATCGATGTAACAAACGCATCGAACTGGGATGTTTTGGGTCGTCTAACACTCCAGTGGATTTCTTGGATTTCAGCGAATGGATCCATTTAAGGCTTCGTTGAGTGAATTAGCCTTAGCCAACCAAATAGGGCTTACTCAAGTCCTCGGCCAACTGAACGCGCTTGCCCGTTAGAAGAACGTTAAGAAGCAGGGGATTCTCAGATATCTCGTTCAGTACCACCTTCACCTGTTGCTCCATTCGTCTGACTAGAATAAGTAAAAAGAGACTAATATGCGTAGCGACCATTTATCAGTTCAAAGAACGAGAAGGTTCATCGAATATATTTAAATAAATGTGAAGTAACTTTAAACTCAACGGATCTCGCTTAGACAAGATCATTTACAAAGCCACTGCGATTCATGTGTCAAAGATGGATCTAATAGGAGCCAACTTCAGCAATACATTAATGATGAAAACACCACTACCTTCTTTGCGTAACTCAAGTTCATGCTACCTTGGGAAATTCTTGAGGTCCAAAAAAAAAACACGCGATGTTACACTCGCATATTAAACATGGTCGCCTTCGTCCCGTTTCATACATTTCCATATCAGCAGTGGCACAGCGCCAAGCAACAAACCCGTCCAGGCCTAAGAGGCAGATGCATTCAAGATTCACCAATAATTAGCTGCTCCTTGAAATATAAAAAAGTACAATTCGCTTTCTTGAATAAAATTTGTCACGGCTAAAACACTCAATCTCATTTGCACAGTGCATACGTGGAATGTGAAAGGAAACAGAATACGAATTCTTTTAAATAAAAAAATGGAAGGCGTAAAAGTAGATTATTCACTTTCATCGTTGACCAGCTGTTGCCTAAGCGAGTTGCTGGAGGCATCCATCATGCGAAGGATGCGTGAGAAGAGCACCACATCGCGGCAATCAATGTAGTCGTTGACCGGTGGGGAAGTGGTTGTAGCGGCGGAGAAGGCTAAGGCTTTCTCCGCCTCGCTAGCGGTGTTCTCTTCTTCGGTGTAGCTATGCGGGTTTTGGGCATCCTCATTGGCGACGCCAGCAGACCCCTTGGGGGCAATCCAAAGAGACGATTGAGGTGGCGGCGGCGCTAGATCCGGACGCTGATCGCCCTCCTCCTCGCCCAAAAGTGCCATGAAGCCCTGCTGGTAGAAGTAGAAGCACCGACGACAGTATTGGCAAGCCGCGAGGGCATGCGCCAGGTTCACTTGCTTTACAAGGGGAGCGTAGGTTTTCCGAATCTGCGAGGAAGAGGTAAACAATGGATTACAGGTGAGAAGGAATCAGAGTGACCTTGTTAAAATTGTACATCACCTCAATTCGAACCACTCATATAAGATCATTAAAAAAATACCACCTAGCCAAACGGATTTTATAGACAAGGATGCGTCGCATCACCAACTGCATTGCAGTGGTTTGGGTCAAAAATAGGCTTTTATGAAGAGAAAGCATAGATCGTTACTAAAACATAGAAATATTCTAAACTGCACCAGATGTTTAAATGTACTGCAATAGAGAAAATAAACACACAAATGCATTAGAGACGGCGAGCTTCTTGGCCTGCAAGTTTCGCCGAACCGTGGTGACATCGTCGGAGGACATTTCCATGCTTGGTTGCTAAAAGAAAGAATGAGGGATTTAAAGAAAGACCGTGAATGCTGAAAAAAAGATAGTTAATAATAAATCCAAATCTGCGAACAAGGAATCGTAGAAATAGAGTCAGCAGAGCATAGTGCTCGTGGTTAGTTAGCTAGAGTGCATATGAGCGCAAAGAGATCGGAGTACCTGTTGCGAAGCCAGGATGGGAAGGATTTCATCGATTGCGGCGATCCGTTTCCGCTGCTCATCTGTTTGATTGATCCAATGCACCCAACGTGAGAGCAGGCTCGGCCCTCGCAAATCGGAGATAAGCTGGTTCACTGTGATGAAACATGGCGAAAACAAGGGCAACGCTTCATCATTAGTGCACAAACAAAACAGGGCTACGAGCCAATCACAAATGACCGATATCGAAAGCAAAAGGCACCTGCGATCAAATTTCAACTTTGGCAGTCTAACTTAGGCGTACGTGAAATGAAGAGAGCCTACCTTCCTTGATGCGAGCGTAGAGAGCGTCTTCGAGAAAGATCACAGCAGCGTCCCACTGGGCCTTCGTGTGCACTGTGTGATCGTCCAAAGTTGTGCCTTGAATCACCCTCTAGGATCAGGGGTAGTTTGGCTTATAAAAAAGCAAATCAAAACCACGCCAAATGACTTTACTTACATCAGCCTGATTCTACCGTTACATGATGGGAGGGCCATTTCACAAAGTGATTTTTCGTGATAAAGCTAGAATGACTGCGGAGCAAGCTACGAAACTTTCCATTCATTAAAATTTATAACTTCATATAAATTTCCTACAAAGCAAAACTCAGCCACATCTGTTCATAATCACTTCCTTCCAATGCGCTGGTGAGACTCCAGTCTCCGGGACAAAATATGGTCACGGCAATGCAGAGAATGATTGTGAACCCGTATCCCCCTCCCCCAGAGTCCAAACCGAATGTTCTGCACACCTGCACATCTACCATATAGTTCACATTGAGCACCTTTGAGTCGTATGGTGTTGGCCAGCTCCCATTCGTTATTGATGTTTAGCCCTCGCCGATAATTTTGTAGGGGAAAGGTCCCATTGCGGTCCACTCCACACAGAGCAGACGTGGGTTTTTGGATTAAATTGATCCAAATTCGTAGAAATACGAGGTGGATAGGGAGCATATCGTTGGCAAATAACCAACAGTATATTAGTGTATTTTGGCACGTAGGTAAAGGGAAGTAGAGACCAAACTCATAGGCTTAAAGCACATTCACATCTGCTAATGCATATAGCCGTGCCATCTTTCTTAAGTTCCATCAAGAAGTGCTTTATCGTAACAAATATAAAACGAGGTGATTTAAAGAAGAGCAAAAGTGTGATCCTTTTTGCTTACCAATCGGGTGATGGCTTTCCCATCCCATTGATGCCGATTTCGAGTCTGTGTGATGACCTCCTTCTTCAGCTTGTCAAAGATATGATCGTAGCCGCGTGAGTGCTCAGCGTCCTTTGCAGCCCGCTCCAATTCGTCGTAGAGGACCTCCCAGCCCACTTGTACACAAGTCTGAGGCAGCTCATGCTGTGACCAGTCACGGAGCAGCACATCTACGAAGGTCTGGTAGGACCTATAAGTAGGGAGTGCGCTAGCAGCCGTATTTGTAATTGAACCACAGCAGACAGTCATTAATGGAGGCGCACTCACCCAAGATTGGTCTTCAGTTGTGCAGGCTCAAAGATATGCTCGAAAACGTAGGACTGAAGTTTCTGCCAGAGACGCTCCTTGATCTTCTTCTCCCATATTACCGAGGGTATGGTACTGAGACTGACGAGGTTATCCAATATCTCATTTCGACCCTTATCAAACAGTTCCTCGCGATCCATCTCACGGATGTATGGGAAACTGTTCTTCCACTCAGTCTCCAGGTTATAGCGTATAGCTAACCAAAATAATCAAAGCAGGGAAATGTGAAATAGCATTTTCCGTTGCAACTAAATACACACCTATAATTAATTAATCATTCGCGGCATTAAAATGACAAAAATACCACCTCGCAATGAAGCAGACATTAACATTGAACTATTACTATTCGCAAATTGGGAATGCAAAATCTAAATGCTTAGGTTGGAAGTAAGGGTACCAAAATCGTTAAACAACAACAGCGTAGGGTAAATGAACGTCAGCAGGAGACTTGAGTTTTAAGCTAAGCAAAAAATGCGAATCAATGCTCTGTAAATATGACTAAAATTAGAAAATTATGCGGAAACACAGAAAAGTGGGACAATAAGCCCTTCAAATTAACTATTGAAAAAGCCATTTTCTTCTCACGCGAGATTAGAGGATAGAACAATCCTAATGGAAGATAAATGGGCAATCTCATTCAATGATTTCAGAGGAAGCACAAGAATAGTGGATTCACCAATGGTAGCAACGGCGTAATTAGGTGCTAACAAGCCCGCGAGACCAAAGCCGCATGAAATAGTTTAGAAGTAGTGCAAAGTGGTCACCTCGATATGTGTCTGCTTCTTGTTCCACAGAATCTTTAACCATCTTCCAAAATCGTTCCGACACCGCCTTGCTCATGTTTTCAGTAGTCATTTGGGCCAATTTTAGCGCTCCCTCTCGGAAAAGACGTGACTTTTTGAAAAACTCGGCTTCGTACTCTTTGATGCTCTCGATACTTTCGTCTTTGGACCCTTTAAAATGGGTAATAATGAATAACAACCTATTTAATTCCAGTTTTTTTTCAATGAAATGATTGATCACCTTTTCCTGTAACAACAGCGTAGTAGCCAAGAGCTTTCATGGGAAACAGTCGCCCTTCGAGAATTTCACGGATCTAAGCAGAGGATAAACAATTTAGCAACATGGTTTTGGAGGTTTACGCAGAAAAATAACTGGAATACTCACTCGATTTGGATTATATAGGTTGGCCTCAGCGAGATCAACCTTTGTCAACACAAAAATTGTTCGCTTCCCTTGAGGGTCGACCGAAGTGACTAGATCAGTCACATTACTTCGTTCGGCATCAATGCTACCATCTGGCGGGAACAACAACAGCACTGAGCGCTGAGCAAGAAAGAGAAAACGGGGTGAATCTGTTGGTAAAATACTACCTTGTATGCAAAGGATAATGGCATTCGGATTATCCATGTATTGCTTCACGAGTTTTCGAATACTCTCACGGGTCCCAAGCTCCATCCCAGTGGTCTGAGTTGAGATAATCCCAGGTAGGTCAACCAGAACCATACGCTGCAGACCAGGACCCTTGACACTAAGCGAGATCACCTCAGTGCTAATGGTCTTCCCGTCTGCCACGAGACTTTGCATTCGAAGCTTGAACAAATAGACAAACCTCAAGGAAGGCATTTCGACAAATCCTTAGGTTGACGGTAAAAATAGTACCTCTATCTCATTTCGCAAGCTAGCAAGCTCTGTCTCGTTTGTCAAATCATATTCCTTGGGACTGTCTCGAAAGGCAGCCACGTGGTAAGGTCCCTCAGAGAGGGTGACCTTGACGGGAGAACGAGTCATCATCTCACCAGATCCTCGAGGAAAAATGCGTGCCTGAGCTATCATCTCCAGAACCGACGTCTTTCCCGAACTTTGATCACCAACAACCACTACCCTCGGTAGATGATCCTGAGAATGGTGACAACCGATACGATTGCTTCAAGTTTTGTTTACACATAAAAAGTGTGCATAGGTTGCAAACTAACCTGAACATTATAGTCAGTGTTAAGATTGGACAGCTCATCGAGAACCTCAGAATACATATCGATTAGTGTTTTCTATAATCAACTAAAATCGTTAAAATACAGCCAACTTTGATTCGATCCGGCTGAGAGCTTTTTTGGTATTTGAGAAGGAGTTGTTTGCGCAAATTTCTGTTGTCATTCTTCAGATCATTAAGAGCCTTTTGGTACTGAAGCTGAAAAAGAAGTTAGTAACGACACCAACTATACTTTGGTCCTAATGAGCTCATTCCGAAGATCCTCAATTATTCGCTCTTTCTCTTTTTGCAACTGAAACAGTAAGCAAAATGTGCACGATTACTTTGCTAACCTCCTCTGCCGAAATCTTTTGTTCTATGAGAACGTGAGAGAAGAGCATTTATGATTACCATCAGATGTTCCAAGTTGCCCCACGTCCGACGCTGACGCATCCACCTGCTCTGCATTGGCATGCTTGTGAACGCACATAGAGGAGGAACGTCATCGACCTACCGAAGAGTCCCTAGATGCCCACACTAACGAGCTCCTTAAAGACGCAAATAACGATTGAACCTCAGATTCTTCCGGTAGATAATTTTTCAAGTAACCGAAGTTAGGCAGGGAGTTCTTTATATCCTCGTATTTCTGTAACATTAAGCTTGATTACTAAGGGTGAGGAACCTGATTCAAGGTGTATGCCCCTCCAACACCAGCACCGAAAATAAGGTAACGTAATTTCAGTACACGAGCAAGAATCTTGGCTGCCACACCTGAAACATTTCGCTTAGGGTCTAGCTTGAAAGTGATCCTAGCGCATGGCAAGCAAGGCCGACTGAGCATTCCCTGCTATTCCTATGAAAGGTTAGTAAGAGTAGGCTAAGCTTGGTATAGAACTAACCCAATAGGCGCACAATGATTTTTGCAGATGACAGGGTGTAGGAGAAGATGCGTAATGACCACATAAAACAGGTAGGAATTATCATAGTGCAAGCTAGGAAAGTGTTTGCATGCCGCAGACTTTTATGATGCATGAAAGCTATCATCAATAAAAATAATTGACAAGGAAGTTGCAACAACACAAAGCGCTTGTTTAAAGCCCATTCAATCTTATACTATGCAGTAGTGAAGAAGAGCTTCAACAGAGGATCTGGTCACATGCTGAAGGCTCGAAAAGTTCTTTTACCGGTCCTGTCTTACATCAACGGCTTTAATTCATATTATCTGTTAAAAGCATGCCGTTTGCAGTAATGGTTAAATTCTACGCCATGTGATCGCAATTTTATGCGTATTAACATGGCGAATTGTTCGCTAAAATCACCTGGCATTTTGTAATCGAAACTCCTGATTTGTATGATATCATTCTATACTTGTCACTTACTAACTGTAAGATGAATTTAATTCTAATGATAAAAACCACAGTTCTCTAATAAAGTGTGCTGTAGCGCCATGCTTGCTTAGACTACTGGTTGGGTTTTGGTAACCTAGGTGGCCCCATTGGCCTATTTTGCGTAAGCTGGCCTCTGGGCCCGGACGCTATAACGCAGTGCCTCGAGACTCCTTAAGGAGAAGATATACTGTAGTGTTTTATTTGTATGGACTCCTAGGCGGCCCTACAGATTTTGGGTGGCTGTTTTTAACCTAGCTGCGTGGACTTACCTTTCAGTCATGCCAGCAGTCCCAATCTTGGATGCAGGCATTCTGATCTATGCTTAGTCTTCTTCATCTAGGAGTACTCGGGACGCTACAATACTTGACTGCCAGCGCAAATCAAAGGGCAGTTCGCACGCCACGGGTAATACGATCAACCAACTCGCCATTCTGGTGTTTTGGTTGTTTGGACTGTTGGTTGGTCTGATATATTGGTGGCAGCCATCTAGAACTTAGCTGCCTGGGCTGGCCTGCCGGCCATGGCTGCGTCTATGTCCGATACTATCTCACTCTCGTGCTCCATAGAAAAGCCATTAACAACTGAAGCGATCCTAGCCGTAAACCATCTGGAATGGCAGCCGGTAAACTAACCTCCCAAAGGCTGCATTGATGTCCGGCTGAACCTCTTACTCCGAAGTTAGTTGACAATCCGGGCGAACCTCCAGGTGGGGTCACACTGCCATGAGGGATCATTGATGTGATGTCAAACCTCGCCTCATTTGGCGTCGGATGTCGGCGCATGGCACGGTTATCTCGTGAGTGCTTCTCGCAGTACTGGTTACGTTGCGATGGCTGACGCGGGATGTGGATCAAGGGACGCGTCCGGGACAACGGTTGAAAGAAGAGGGGCTATGCAGCGTTTTGTTTGTTTGGACTGTTAGTCAGTTCTACACGTTGGTGGCGAACATCTTGAACCCAGCCGCGTGGGCTGCCCTTTCGGCCATGCCGGCAGTCCCTTTCCTCCATATCTTGAATACACGTAATCCTATCTACGCCTAGCCCTCTCTTCGTCTTCTAGGAATGTTCGAAACGCTACAGCAATTACTGAAACCAAAAGTCAGGCAAACATTTATGCATGGCTTCTCTCTTTTAGGCACTTTCCTCAACGCTTCCCTAGAAAGACTTCCGCGTCAATTACCATAACCTAATCGGTGCCAGGAAGTATATCCACGAGCCATCCACGCCACTCCTCAGATTTCGATGAAACCAAGCATATACTGACTTCTATGTCACTGAACCCTTTAGGCGATTCCTCCAGATCCAGAGTTTCACACAGTTCGGAGTTGGATTCAGCTATGAATAATTTCACAGCTAGACATTTAAAGTACTGCACTTGTCACAGTCCAGTGGGTAGGGCTTTTAGGGGCGTTCATTTTCCCAAGATAGCATTTAGGTGGCTCGAGACAGGTGTAATCGATTCCTTTATCCGCAGCACATTCACTTCTTTTGCGCCACAGGAGCTTGTCCGGAGCCGTATAAATCAGGGTGGAAATTAGAGTCCGCTTTCCGTCATCAGCAGTGTAGCCCTGCAGGATTTAGTAAAGACAAGAAAAAGTACGATATTTAGGCATCCCTAGAAGATGGAGAGAAAGCTAAGCGTAGAACGAATTGCGCGCATTCAAGACGGGAAGGAAGGGGGCTGCAGCCATGGCCGGGAGGGCAGCCCACGCAGCTGAGCTCAAGTTGGCCGACCCCAATGTGTTGAACCAACCAACAGTCCGAACAAGCAAAACACTACAATAGTTGCTGGTGGACTCAAAGGCTATGGCAACCGGTAAGACTAAATGGCCAAATAAATAAAAAAATGAAAGGTGTGCACACACAGCGAAAGATAAGATATAAAGCCTTCCATATGAATCATAAGCAATCCATTTAGCATAGATGCAGCATCGGAGCCCTGAAATACCCCTTATCCAAAAACGTGAGTTAATGATGCATCCCCACTGCACTATTATTGGCCTATCTAGATATTATAATTCGTATCATGAAGAAGTTACAGAATCTTTACTCTCAAACTATATTGTAGGATATGCTAACAATTTTTTTCTCATTTAAGTGCTGCTGTGTCTCACTGTGCCAAATTTTCAGGCCATGTTATAAAACTCCGGCAAAAATTGCAAGCGATGTGAGCACAGATGGAATGCTGGTAACGATCAGTAGTATACCTATATGCACCACCTTTCCTTTTTATTGTACACTGCAATTGAGCGCAATTAACATATAGTTAAGGAAAAAATGTCATCTTAATTACTTCTCATAGGTTTAATTAGCCATAAACTGACGCCAAAGAAGATAACATATATAAATTTCAAAAAAGACACAATGCAATTTAATTAGGGGCTCTTATCAGGCTTCGGTAGGCTTAATATCTTATGTCTTTATAATTGCATAAGTTTTCTTTTACTTGGTGCACTTGGCAGTGTGCCTTTTGAAAATAACAAAATGAGTCCTGACTAGTAGGTTTTTAGGTTGTATGCGTTTTATAATCCTCTCCCACCTCGTCAAAATAATTTTATCTTTCGTTTCAGTGACTATCTCTTCAAACTCTTGCTTATTGGCGACTCGGGCGTCGGAAAATCCTGCCTTCTGTTGCGATTTTCTGTAAGGTTGTGACGTCATCTTATTCCCTTGTTTAGGATGATAGCTTCGTAGACACCTACATTAGCACTATTGGCGTGGATTTCGTAAGAATCTGCCCCCTGCTTAATTTTTTTAGAAAATAAGAACGTTAGAGCTTGATGGAAAAGTTGTTAAGCTGCAAATATGGGACACTGCTGGTCAAGATCGTTTCAGAACGATTACTTCATCGTACTACCGTGGTGCGCAGGGAATCATTATCGTTTACGATATCACCGATGAAGTGAGTATCTCTCTAGCGATCGATCATCGGCCTAATTCACCTAAACGAACTGGTTATGTGCCTTGAAATATTGTGCTCCCCACTTTTCCGTACATACTTTTCGAGGGGCACTAATCAATTATCCCCTGCCTAAAGTTTTTGTTGGTACTTGATGTGTTTCCAACTGCCTTTCTTTGAGTTATCTTGACCCATCCGTCATATCCACCTTGTTTATCTCCTAATTTCAGGCTTCGTTTAATAATCTAAAGTCCTGGCTTTCTGAAATCGACTGCTACGCCAGCGTTTCAGTGAACCGACTTTTGGTGGGGAACAAGTCTGATCTTGACTCCAAACGAGCTGTTTCTTTTGAAGATGGGAAGGTATTCCAACACTTTCCACCTTTCGCCCGGTTTCGTATTTTTTAGGATTTATGGGCGCTTACTTTATGGTTACTTTATGGCAGTCGTTATGATAATTTTTTTGTTATATAGATCAAACTTTTGTCCACCTTTTGATGCAATAACGGGAATAATGATGAGCTGGCTAGGGTCACGAATTTGGATGTCCGTGTGCCACTTACATTCTCTTACTTTCTTAATGACGTCTACCCCTTTTAATGTCTGGTTTTTATACTTTTTCATTTAAATGCTGGTCAAAAATCGTTGTATTTTTGCACTGTGTTTTCTTTGTGCCGACAGTTCCTCGGCATTTCATATAAATTGCTTTTGTTGTATTACTTTTGTTCCGAATGGGCTAATTTCAAATTTATCGTCCTTTGCCTTAATGAGGTGTTCGAGTTTATTGTGGTTATTCTGGCTTTTTTCTCTATAAGTGGTACATTTTGTTTTGGAGCGTCTTAGTTGCCTGTTCATCATGTCTAATAGGCTCTTGGTAAACACTCGTAAAAAGTTTTTGTTCACTCGATCACCTACTATTTCGATGAACGAAATGTGATCCGATATGCGCTGCTTAGATTGCCTTTATGGTAAAACAGGCACCGCCACGTAATGTTTAAAGTGGGTGGGTGCTTACACATAGTAGTTTGTGCAAAATATGACGCGCGTAATCATTTTTATGGGCAATTCTTTTCAGGTTGACAAAAACGGCTCAAGCATTAGTTCTTGCCAATTTTAGAAATTTGCTGATGGTTTGGCGATTCCTTTCATGGAGACCAGTGCCAAGACAGCTCATAACGTACAGGAGGCCTTTATAAAGATGGCAATGCAGATCAAGGAGAGCAGCCCCAATGTACCGAGTGCCGCTGCCGCGACACTCACTGTGGGATCAACAAAACCCATTAAGAAGGAGGGCGGATGCTGCTAAGTCGTTATCCCCCTCCCCATCATCTCACTACTCCCCTACACACACGTAGGCATCCTCCGTCGCTTCATTCCACTTATCTTGCGTGTGTACCCTTCATCGACATCCTTTCTTGCTGCTTCTATACTCTTCCTCGGAATTGTCTTAACATGTACAGAAACAGAAATTTGCACATCAGCCTGTCGCATTACCATCACGCAGACTGATTTCGTGTGCTCTGCCGACTGCCTCTTTCTCCCCTACTTCTTTTCATCTCCTCAAACAGGATGCGCTTTTCTCTGTTTTCGTTTACTTCCTCCTTTCTCCAAATAGAACATGGCCTTCGAGCTCGGTTTTTTCCTCTTGTCTATTTACAAACGCGTGTTTGTACGCCTGCTTCACGTGATCTCGTGAGTTTTTGCATCCATTCACCTTCAGAAAAGCTTTCAAATTTGAGGGGTCAAGGTTTTGTCTAATGGCAGGTCTTAAATTCTTTTTTTCATTTCACTGGTGAGTAGGTCGCCTACTCTGGAGTAATTTTACGATAGCTAATTCTCATTTTGAAGTGGTGGCATTTGCATTTTTTTGCATACAAGTCCTTATCCGTATACGTGTAATTCTAACTGCAGAACGTATTATTGTGAAAGGTCTCTCTGTTGGGATAGATTACATATGTTTTTAATGTCGTGAGCCGAGTTGAGTCCAAGGCAATCGTACTCAGGAAGTGTCGCGGATAAAGGCGTTTTGAGGCCTTACATATGTGTACAAAGCATTTGTACACGGAATGAGTTTGGTCTTTCAGTTGTTATCTGAGCTGCGTCAAATGCACCCCTGAAGTTGTGGGAAGTCTCCTGCAATCCAGATCATGATCGTGACAATCTATTTGGATATTTTGCTTATTTTAATCGCATTCGACTGGGATGTTTTTTATGGGATCGATTGCGGCTGTGCTTGAGGCTCCACTGGTGCACTGGGGGTGATCGATAGGTGTGCCTTTATGCTTGTGGGTGTGCACGCATATGCGCCTACGTGGAACAAAGTGCTGTTTGTAACTTGCTTCATGTGTGAGCTCATGGCGCTTCTCCTGCGTGTGTAGTCTCTCAGCCGGTATAATTCGTACGCGCGCATGCTGCGATCGTTATGCGAGCTTTCTTCACAAATCCGGATCTCGAAACTTGTTTGTCTATGAGGTTGGACAATTGCAAAAGGCCTGTGCCACGTAGTGCAGTCGCACAGATATGCATGAATCTAAATGCAGTCGCGGATCGTGCACACGTTGAGACCACTTGAAGGTAAGCTTGTTTTAAAGTTGCCATCAGTCGCATAAATCACTGAGCTTTCTCGGCGGCAATCACTACTTTGCTCCACCGCGCCCATGCTGTATGTATTCTCGCGTTGTTTCGGCGGCAGCAATCCCTTGGATAACTTCATTTTAATCCGCGTCAGCACCTGCTAAATTCTCTCGGAGCTTTTGGGTTGTTTTCGTCACTGCCATAAGATTATTTTATTGTTCAAACCTCCTTTTACATTTCAATGTTCACCACTCATGGCTAGTTGCCATGCCCTGGGACATCTTCAAACGACATTTCAACTGTCGACCAAGATGCGTACATAATCGCAATTTACGTGAGCGCCAATGCAGTAAACCGATCCCCAGATCGTATTGGTTTCTCCACTCATCGTATATACATGGCCCCACTACTGCTTCTGCCGTTATTTTGGTGTGCATTGACAATGCTTCACTTAGTAAATAGTAGCGCTGTTGTCATTTGTAGAAATCTCTTTGTGTGCTTGCCAATTTTTCCATCTTGCTTTTTTACCCGATCCGTGTGCATGTGTGCAGGATTGTAGTCAGCAAATCCTCACCAAATGCTTCATTTCCTTGTTCATTGCAGACCTCGAGTGTGAGATGTGCCATAGACGGTTTCGTTTCCTGACTCCATGGTTGGTCAAGAAATTACTCGGTGGTCGAGTTGCAGAAGTCGTTGTGTCTTTTCCTTTATTCTCTTCGAGGCTGTACTCCTCCGCCTCAAACTCCGCTCCGTCCAATCTCCCAAACGGCAAGACAAGCCTTGTTGCGCTGCCACATGAACCACGGCAATTCTACCGCCGTCCTCTCCCCGCATCTTGTATAGCTTTTAGCACCGTAGAGGGACGCCAAATATTCAAGGAGACTCTAGAAATGGGTTTTTTAGAGTCATTTTTCGATTTGGTTCCCCAGCTTCGGACACAGGTTAGTTTTGGAAGCGGGATAAATTGCGTTCATTGTATTACATTGAGCTATCGGAAATGTAGCATTGGAAGTTTGTTGCTTCCACAGAGCCAATCTCAGATTCTAAATGGGATTTCGACAGTCAGGAAATATCGATGTGGTTCTGGTTTTTTATTGCAGTGAAATCACTTTAACTATACCACTTTCCGGAAGACCATACGCATTCCCCATTGTTGCAGGGATTCGCACTAAAATACACGTAATCTTGCCATTTTTTGTATACCTATGGTTGAATGGATCGCCAATTTTCGGTAAGGGTCGGCTAATGGTGAATTAACTAGCGTCCCTCATGTGCTGCATGAATTTGTCCTCACCGGGTGAGAGGTGGCGTCGCCTATGCGGAAACCACTGGATTTTTGCTCAGGGGTTTTTCTTTCATTCACATTTGCTTCATAATTCTGACGCCGGCAAGCGTAGCAGATAGCTTTGAAGTGTTTTCAAAAGCACTGATACAATTAAAGCAACGGCAACATCCTATAGCTCCTCGACACTGGTGCTAAACTGTTGATGTTATTCCAGTAAATAGACTAATGACCTTAGCAACATTTGTGTATTTAGTAGCCTGGTGCCTGAAGAGTACTACGCTTTAGGAGATAAGCTTTTTTCATTCCGAAAGCATTAATTTGAAGACACTGTAGTAAGAGTTCTTTAGGGTATTTGAAATATTGCATCGTTAGTTAGCTCAACTAACCAGATTTAAGTGGCTCCTCAAATCTATCCCAATGTTGGCCCCTAAGTTTCCATGTCGCCGCTTTGGGCTAGTTGTTCGGTGTGCATTTTGGTCCTGTATTTAGGCATTGCCTGTCAGACCTATTTAGTGTCTTTACATGGGCGTTTTGAGAAGTAATGCTGAGTTGTTGAAATCATTGTAAAAGCATCTGGCAGGACAGCTTTTAAAATACATTTTCGCGGGGAAATGTCGCTCTTGCCTCGGACCTTCATTCTTCCCTCATGGTGGTATGATTTTTCAGTAATTTCCTATCTTTTCAAGCATTTGTTCAACTCGAACTTAATCTTGCGTTCGGGCATCTTGTAGCGTTTGTATGCGACAGAGGTGCATCTTTGTGTGGTCGAATGCTTCAGGCTTGGTGGGATGGATATTATCGTCACTTTTGATGTTTCTTCAATTTCACTTTCCGCCCATATTAAGGCTTTGTCTTTGGCTTGGTAAGATTATTCACTTCGAAAAGCCGTAGGTATGTCCTCAATCGGTTATTGAACCGTCTTTCTAACTATTTCGTAAGCTCATCCTCTCCTTGCAGAAGCAAATCAATGACTGGAGTTTTCGTCCATTCTCTGCAGGTACAACCATCCTACTGCGGTTTGTCGGCGATGGTGATGGTGTTGAACTCGTTTGAGATGGACCCAGGCCGGGTGTGGAAGGCGCCGTGGCGCTGGTACCACGAGGATATGCTTACCTGTTGCCTCTCCTCAGAAGACCTTCTTACGCACGGCATCACTCTTGACCAGTTTCAGGCTATTGCCAAGTGCAATGGACTCAACGTGAGCCTCAACTTCTTGTTTACTAAAAGTTGTTTCAAAATCCATTACTTCAGGATGAAGATTGCTGCTGGTCAGTTCATCAGTAGCTGATTGGCGCTGCGCCGGTCAGGTCAGGGGTCGGCGCTTAGTGCTTTGTTTCTGAGTGTCCTGTTGCTTTGCTAATTTGAATGTGACTCAACATCCTTAGAACAAAAGTGGTGTAAGTAGTTGAGAGAGCTAATTAACAAAGATATCATCACACGTGGTAGCATTATTACTGAAGCAACTTGTCTTAGCCACAAATATCAAGAGTTTACTAGGTGTATGGGTGACGTTGGAACCTCAAATTACGACTGATAGGATTCCAACGAAAATTTACTCTAGGCAACAATGTTTTGAAAAGGCTTTGCATTTTCGCCAAAACTCAATTCGACTGTCCGAGCCTCCATTTTGTTGAGGAATTTGTACTTATTACGGCAAACTGATGCTCTGCGACTTTCTTCCTAAATGTGTGTTTCACTATCAACGTATTTTATGCTGGTTAAACGTCACTTACATCTCTTATGCTTCTCAGTAAAAAAAATTCATTTTGCTTAAAGATGTGCCACAGAAAGTCAAATTAGTCCTGATGGGCAACCGCTGGCCTTCGTAAATTTCATGCTGATATGAAATACTTTGACTTGCCCATTTGCATCTCTTTTACCTTCGTCGAATGCGTTACGTTAACTTTTATTGCGTGGGTATAAATCACAGTATTGGATAACAAACTTCCTTCCTTATTGCTCCTCTAGTTCTCAAAACATTTTCATTTATCATTAATTGAGTTAGCGAACACGGTACTTGCTAAGCATTGCCTAAGATACTAGTTTGGTGGCGCTTTCAAGTTATTTAACCTCATTCTCCAGGTCGATCTGCGACAGCCGACTTCACCAGGCGAGACAGTGGAAACTTTCCGATCCTGCCTCTTGAATGTCTGTTCTCAGTCTCTCTCGACGTCTGGTACGATTTTAGTGGTCTCCTATGACCGCAAGGCGGTGAAGCAGACGGGCAGTGGGCACTACGCCCTGGTGGGCGGCTACCACCCAAAGCGCGACCTCATTCTCGTCCTTGAGACCGCGGCCTTTAAGTACCCCCCTCACTGGGCGCCCCTTACCGCCATCTACAACGGTATGTGCTCCCTCGATACGGTTACAGGCCGCCCACGTGGATACATGTTCATCACCAAGGCCTTCCATGCTCGGACTGGCCTCCTCTCCCCTAGCCCGCACGGCCCCGTAGCGGCAGACGTAGACTTGCGAGATCCATCTGGTCAACAGCACCCCTCTGCCATCAATTCGCCCTCTACGCCAAGTGGAGTTGCGCCTCATGTCAATCAACTAGTCAATCAACTCACTCTCTTCTGTCTTCCTGATGCCGTCTATCAGGCATGTCTTGGCTTCTAAATGCACATAATTGACACACCGTAGGAAGCATCCAGGCACGCGTTAATGTCTCATCCCGATAATTTATGAATGCTGAAATACATGAAATAATCTGCATCATTACCCGCCAACAGGCATCAGATCGCCTTTTTTACTTGCTCACACTTTGACCAAATCATTAACAATAACGGGAATGCATTTTTTGAACAATCGGTTCTGTAAAATCTTTCATTTGCTACTCCTGCAGTTCCCAGTTTAGTACTACACACTTAATTCCTATGTTCCTGGTAGGCATGGTTGAGTCATCTCTTGTTTTAAACATGAGTACGTGGGAATACCTAACTTTTGAGAAAACCTTGGCACCTCGTAGGCGTTTTCGTCGTCCACTTCCCTGCTGGACCCACAAAGTGCGGGCGGTCGTCTGCGTGCAGTCGCTGACGAGTGGTCAGTTTACTTGAGTTCAACGCCACTAAGGAGCTTAGGGAAGACATGCTGCTGCCTCCTACAATCCCAGGTTCGAGAGCGAGGCCGTGGTTCCAGTGGAGATCATCGGGAGCCATGTCCGATCTCGGGACCCGGGAACTGTTCGCCTACCCTCACACACACCTCGCCGCCCCAGATTGTTCCTGCGCATCGCTGCGAGTGCCCTTGCCTCATAGATACTCTGCTTGACCAGCTTCTCGCCCTCCTTGTCAAGCACCGGCCCCCTGACTTCTTCTTCAGCTGCCAGCCTCTCTGGGCTGACCCAAGTTCCAATGCCTCCTCTACCAGCGAAACTGCCACACAGGTCTGTGCCCTTGGATTCGCTCTCGAGTGACAGCCCATCTACTTTCACAGCGGACACTTTCGAGATTATCCATTTGGAATTACGAAAGTGAGCTGTTTTAGGTTTCTATTTAACCGTTACGGTTTTGGTAATCCTATTAGCCCAAATTTCGTCCAGTACTTCAGATTCTGAACATCCTAGTTAGCACAACTCCAAGGGATGGAGCAGGTGGCTTGTGCCATGCCGATCTTAGAGGTTCGTATGTTTTTTTTTTTTCAATTCAAGGTTATATTTGAGCTTGTGTCATCGGCCACAGGTCGGCGTGCTCGATTAGCGTTGGAACGGCTGCAACACCGGTCCTACGAGTGGTTGACCTCAGATAGTGGGGGTCCACTGACCTACCGCTCAGTCCCGACTTTGGGATTAGGGGTGAGAGGAATGATGGGAACGGCGATGGCTCCAGGAAGCAGCGTTCGCTGCCGCCGCCCCGCCTGCGCTATGCCTCATGTTATGGATCCTAAGATTCGCGCCACAGCCCTCCTCACTGCTTTCCTCCTCGCCTTCCCCTACCACACTGTTCCGCGCCGTCCCGGCACTATCGGCGACGCAATCGCTACAGACGATGGTGGTGATCAGGGTGCTCTTGTGGAGGCCCTTGAAAGTTCGCATCACTTGCTCTATCGCCTACCTCTCCTGCCAAGTCAGACGTGCTTCATTGTGCTTACACCAGGCACGCGCAACGAGCTCACTACCCTCTCAAATATCCTTGCTCAACTTGTGTCCATTCGTCGGCTCCCTGGTAGTCGATGCATCGAAAGTGCACCGAATTAAGACACTTCTCCCTTCTTCCTTCACCTACCCATAATATCAGTGCGCTGTACAGTTTTTTATCCAGCCTGAACTCCCACCTCCCACTGTTTTCGTTGTTTTTGTGCTCGCTAAAGCTCTGGCATTTATCGCTGTAAGCCATTGTCTGAACTAAGTTATGGTTGCCTTATGCCAGAAGAAACAAATGCCTCCCAAGGGGGGACCAAAGATGGTTTCACGTCGGTCTGTCAGGGTCTTGAAAATGAAAATCTAGCTATCATGAATAGGCGCTTTCTGACTCAACGTTCAGTACCGTGTCACTTTGTTGATAACTTGGTATGCCTTTAAGCTTTGGCATTCGCTCCTTTCAAATTGGCTTCTGGTTGCGTTTCTTTTAAAGTTATTCAGTACCCCAACAGTTATGACTGTATGTCCCAATGTATCATAAAGAGTGATTAATAAATTTGAACCGTTTCCATCTGCGTTATTGAATACTTGGAAACCTCGAACCATCGCCACTCGCATAACTGTCAACAGATATCCGTACACTGTAATCGCAGAACCAACTTGCTGCTGAGAGTGGTGATTTAGAGACGTACAGAATCTCTGGATGGTTTACTGCTTCTGGCTGCTTAGAGGGGGCGTCTCAGGAAGGGGAATTGAGGCTTTCCTCGCGGAGGTTGTGGGCCAGTTCTAAAGCGCTGGCGAAAAAACTATCTGCGTCACCACTAGCACCGTTAAAAGCGGCGAACATCTCAACCAGACGATCATACGGGTAAAGAGTATCATCGTCTGCAAGAAGGTGAAGTAGACAAAGGCACATAAGGCTGGCTTCATGTGGTCGTAGGTGTAGGTTCTTGCTCGTGAGGTTGAACTTGGCCAGCACGTTCTGCAGCTTCTCAAACACCGATGACAAAGGGACCTCCAGACGAAATAGTATTTTCTTCAAACTAAATTGAAGTAGGCATGAATTGGTTGATGTTTTGGGGATGGATACATGGACAAACTACTGCGAACACGAAAGGCCTCAACAAGCGGTGATGTTTTGCTAAACCACTGCCATGGGTAGCTACAACTCTGGAAATAGCAACCGTGTTCCCAATATGGGGAACATTCTACAAGTTCATTAACTCGAGATTTTGTTGATGTTCTATGGTCCCCTCGGTGAGCCACCCCAGTTAATTAACGATGAGGTATGTATACTCTGGCTGTGAGGATGTAACTAACCCACGACGATTCAACACTCCAGTCTATGGACGTATATGCAGACATCGAGCTCTGGAATCCCAACGATGTTTACCATGACCCAACCTTCACCAAATCATGATGATGGGGCACCACAATTTTTACGCCCCATGCCATAAGGCTCTTTTGCTTAGAAGGCGTGAATATTAAGTGGTAGAACTATGTGCCGTCGATGCTATGACGCATCAAAAAATGAAGGGAAATATAAAATAAACGGATTTACCTTGGCAAGAGGGACTCCATCAACAGGCGAAGACGGTAACTGTGCTGGGATACTGATTCAACCAGGGGCATTACTACAGAAAGAGGCTGGAAAAAATAGAGGCGATTAAATAGGTTCTAAGCAATAAACGCATCTCATCTCACCTTAAGAAACTACTAAACACCAAGACATGCATTGCAATAGCAACCAGTTATACCTTCAATCGGCAGTTTTGATCAAGTTTTGCAATCTATCCACCATCATAATCTCACAAGCTTTACGGGGACTGAAGATGCAGCAGTTGTTACAGAGGAAGGCACTGACCTCTTCCTCATACGGAAACGACGCTGGTGATCGAGAAGTGGTCGAATCGCACCACTCCTGATTGAAAAGGACCTCTACAGCCTCCCTTGTCAGCCACTCCTGAAGTCGAGCTAAGACAATGTCTGCAGGAGTGCCCGTAATTTCATCTGTAACCTCTCGCCTCCCGATATTGATCTGTTTTGGTGGGCTCTTAGTCTTGTATGCAGTCACAGTCTTCCGTTCGGTTATTTTTTCCGAAGATGGCCGAGGAATAGTTTCATTCCATGGTGTAGGGCTCGGTTTAACTATTTGATTCTCCCTCTCAACTACATTTTCATCCAACCCTGACAGGTTACTTCCCTCATCCGTCTCTTTGTCTGACCTGTCCATTGCTTCACTCTCCTCCTCGGACGATGAAAATTCATCCTTCTTGCCTTCGTTTTGAATGTCATTGTTCAACTTGAGATGATACAGTGCATCCAAGATAGTTTTTCCCGGTCGACCGGGAACATTGGGTGGGAGGAATTTGATGCCAACCATCGGGCCGCTTGGCAGAGGTCGACACCAAGCCGGTTCCGTGGGGATTTGACGACGCAGGTAACAGGACGCGCGATAGCACCAATCAGAGCAGAAGTACTGCCAATGTCAAAATAAACGACCTACTTAAATTGCAAGTGCGAGGTGGGTGAAAGGGCTCCCACCACCTACTACTACGTTGCAAATACATTAAGAGGAACTCGCCCATTCGGGACGTGATGGTAGATCTAAAGTTTTATCTGTGTTCAGTTAATTTATACCTTAAATAAATCGGTTGGTAATTTGAGGTAAAACTATTACATGTCTTAAATGCCCACCGAATGCCGGTTCGCGAATGGTTTGCTATGCTCGAGCATTGGGAATGCTCGGTCCCTCATAGAAGACGAAATATTTTTGGAGAATCTACGATTCATGAAAAGGTCAAAATTTGACACCACCTTGAAAGGGTATGGACACGCAATTCAATTCATGCGCACACATGCACACCTTTCGATCGCCAACCTCGTAGACGCGACGTCTGGCTAGAGAGATGCGATATTGCTGCTTAAACTGTGCTGCTGACGCAGTCTTCAGACAGAGGACGTAGCCGCAATTACCGTAACCGATGCGCTCCACGGGAATGTCATCGTACTGCTCGCGCTCTAGCCAGGGCAGCTGGGAAGGAAAGCGGTCATCAGAACAAAGCAGGAATGCTATTTCCACCCACTCCCATATAACACTGGCAAACTTTAGACCAGCTGATAATGACAATGATTTGGTGGCAGTAATAACTGAAGTAGCGTGACAGATTGCGGCATGGTTTCAATTTCGCAGATCAATCCACGAACGCATCGAAGCGATCCAAAATAGCAACAGGTTAAAATCGAGGAAATTTGGAGGAGTCAGGTGAGAGCTTACTGCAAGTGCAATCATTTTTTCCGAAACGGGATTCATACCAAACCTCTCCACAATGGTGAGAGCGTTCTTCAGACAGAGCGCTTTTCGTCGGCGTGTTGCCTCAAAATCTGCCCTAGATGCTTGAAACGGCCCCTTGTCTGCCTCCTCCGGCTCCCTTAATTCAAAGGCCTCGGCCATCTAAATACTAAGAATACTAAAATGTAACTGATGAGAAGGATTCCTTGTGCGTCATTTGCGATTGCTATTGAGCCTTCGATAAACAAGAGCAGTCATGCTGAAAACGAGCAAAAATACACAGAGGGCAACGGAGCAAAAAAATACTTGATCATGAGGAGTAAAGGGAGTAGTTATGTCCTTTTAATGGAAGCATTGAGCACGAAGGGGATAAACCCTGAATCGAGTAGATTCAATAAGAATGCAAGTGAAATTAATTAAGAGATGAGTAAGTAACCAACAGTGTGTCGAAACAAAAGGAGTGAGACCAGCGCAATAAGGGCAAATGCAGTGGATGGTTAAGTTTGGGGGATTTAATAAATTATCCCAGCATTTCTTCATTTATGGCGATCATTAATCATAGCAGTGGCTAAGATTCGCTGGTAGTTGAATGAGTGCAAGATTCCGGTTCCCATCCCCTATTTTAAATATTAGTGATCAGCCGTCAAACCATACACCGGCTTGAAAAGAAAACAGCAGACAATCCCAGACGAACACAGGATACATTAATCTTGAGTGTCTTTATTTAATTTAGATGAAGGATAGGAGACGAGAGCGACGAGGGAGCACTGAAAGCAGTGAGCATATGGTATCTGAGCGAGGGCTGCAACACCTTCAAGGATGAAATCGCCGCCACACCGACAGGGCGCAGCGTAAATTTCAGCAGGGTCGACGGCACTGCGAACGTCATCCTCGGCGTCACTGCAGTGGACAGCCTTGAATTCGACCCAGGGGATGGTACAGTGGAGGGGTGCAGACGCAGCCTGCTGCAGACGTGCCTGACGCATCGCAGCGTCATAGCGCCTTCGGCTCTCCGCCTCGCCGAGAACACACCAGGCGCGTCCCAACGCCTCGAAGCGTGCCCGTCGCTTTTCCTGTTCTTCCACAGCAAGATCCGAGCATTTGTCCGGATGACACTTCAACTGTTGCATCCGCAGTGCCGCTTTCAACTTGGCCACATCCTCCGTCGCCTCACAACCCAATATGGCGTAATAGTCCTCCTAGACAATCGGACATCCATAAGGTCACGTCATGTGCACAAAAGCCCACCCCACAGGATCCACCTCCAGCGACCACACCCAAAGGGGTTTACTATGGCAACTAGTAAACACTAGGTAAACTCATTTCACTACATTTAAACCTTTTCCACTAGTCATTTTTCGATACACTACTCAAACTAAACGCCACTATAAATGGATGAAGGCTACAAGCAGAGGTAAAAGTTCGGCATGGCGATGTGTTAGGAAAATGTACAAGCCAATCAAAGAAAAAGACATGCTCACATAGGTGCACAACAGGAAATGATAAAAGTTTATACAAAATGCACTTCATTTGACTAAAATAGGCGTAGTAGATGTTATGTACACATATTAGTCTGATTCCTCTTCACTGCTATCACAGTCTTCCACGGCTTCGGGTTTGGCCCCTTCGAGACGAGTAAGAGTGGGAAAGGTGGTCGTCGCCTTTGATTCCTTCCTATCATCGTTATCAGACTCGTCTTCGAGATCGGAAGAGCTAATATAATGCTCGCCGTGGACGTTTGTGACCGAGTGGGAATGAGAACAACAACCACCGGCATGACGATTAGCCTGATTCCCTTCGTCCCCTGCTAGCCCGCCTTCATCCTCCTCTGCCTGCCCTCGACGCTTCTGCTTGTCCTTGATGGCAGCGATACGCGAAAGAAGGTCCTTGGCCACCTTGAAGACGCCCTTAGTATCTTCAGTGCAAGCATAACACCGCGTCGTCTTCTTCAATCGCTTCAGCGCACACGCAGAACAGAAGAAGTGCTTACAACTAAGCGCAAAGCAGAACAATACATGCATGCGAACATTCTTTCGTGATGGAAGGGGTATGAGCAAAGTTTCCGCGGCCTCATCAAATTAGCTTACAAGCGATTAAAGGCCCAATGATCAGCGCCGGACTAACAATTGTGACACATAAAATGCATGGCAGTACTACAGGCACTCAAATTTAAAGAACAAACAACTTTTAAAACGAACTTCGTCACAACTGGGTCCTTAAAGTCCCCACGACAAATAATGCACTTGAGAGGGAGGTGCAGATCGTCATCCTCGTCTTCGTCAGATTTGATTTCGTAACGGTCATCATTGCCCTCAACTCCATAGGTGCCCTCGGCAAATTCTTGTTCTAGCTGCCAACCATGCTTGTAGTCCGACCGGTCGTGCAAGAATTTGCAGCTGTCGCCGAAACTACAGAATCCAGTTTCTTTGTAGTCCTAAAGAAATGGCAATATAGAGAAGGTAAAACAAACCTTGCAAATGTCTGGCTGGTAATCCCATCGCACAGTAGCCCGTAGATGCGCTGGCGCACGCATGGGGCCCTTTCGATTAAAGCCACTTGCTGCATTGCCCATCACAGTATCTTTCTTCTCAAGATATTGAGCATAATTGTTCATCCCTCGATAAACTTTGTCCTGGTTCGACTTTACTGTCTTGTTGATCTCTTGGGATTTGATGAAGAGCGCTTGAGCATCATGTGACGTCTCGGTATCGATTTCAAGAGCCGCGGTTGCTCTTTGATCCTTTGGTCCGCTTTGAGTCTACATCAGGCAATAATACATCGGAATCGCTAAGGTACACGATCAGTCTAAAATATCTCGTTCGAACAGGGAAAAGCGTGAATTGGATAAACCATTTTACATTGCTAGGAGCCGGAGCTGGTAAGTGTGAAGCGAGACCAGGCGAAAAATAATTAAGCTGTACTTCCCATAAAAGTAAAATTTCCTACGAATGGCCAAGATTCCCCACTGTAGATACCAAGGTAATTTGGTGGTCCATGCTATTTAAGCTGCCAAAATAATTGTGAATCCTCTTGCGCGTATGAAAGCAAGTTTTACAATATTTCCGCTGCAAGGAAACCAAGGCGTAACACTTGTTTTCGGCACGTTTCCATGAAGTGACATTGGATGGACAATGAAATGTAGTTGTTACTAAGGTATCAGGTGATATAAGTTGAGTCAAATTTTAAGAAAGTTCCTTTCGCACTGTCAAACGATATCAAAACTCATTCTATGCATCAGGAAAAAAACAAGTACAAATGAGACGTTTTCGGGCGTAACGAAAAAACAATGCATAATACCGTATTATAATCAGCTTTAAATGTCACGCTGGTTAAATCATCATCAGACTCTTCATCCGCACCCGTCCTTCTTTTCCCGGCAAAATATGCCGTCTGCTGGATTAACGGGTTCGATTCAACCCGCTCCTTTCTCTTTACAATCCTAACGTCATCATCACCACTTGACGAGTCTTAAAGCACATAACTTAAGTCGTTCATACCTTCTTTAGCACGTGTAGCTACCCTCCTCCTTTTCCTGATAAAAACGCAAGTTGGCTCGCCTTCGGACATCAACCACGCAAGGACGGCGACCAAAAGAGAGGCACGACCCAAATGAGCCGCGCTATCTTACAAATAGCTAGAACAAGTCTATTGTCCGACCTTATATTTATGCACTGTGGTAGCTTTTTCCCTTGTTTAGCTTTTACTCCAAAGCTCAAAATTTTGAATGCAAAAAAGTACTTGAATTTAAATATTGTATTAGAATTTATGTGTGTGAAAAGGATGTGTTTTCGGTTAAAACAGCAACAGTTTGCTGGAAATTTGAGGAGTGACATAAGAGATTCCAAGTTACTCAAGCTTAAATACAAAGCCCGCTTTTTCCTCAATGGCTAAATGTGGTCGCTGGTCACATATTGGTCACTGGTCACATACTCTGAACTGCTATTTATTTAGCGCTAAATTTTAGCAACTAAATGTCTTCCCAAATACTAAGTGCGACTGTGGGACGTTCACCCCTATCATCGCTTTTCCGTTGACCACCTTTACAGTGAGAAGGCTCTGGTTTCTTAGACATCTTTAATTTAAAAAATGAGTACAGATGGGTGCCGCACTCCCCCGCATCATTACTTTGTTCCCCGATCGCGTTCAAATCCCTTTCCCGCCACTTACCCACATAGTACGTTTTAATGAACACAGATATTACAGAAACCATGTATGTTTCTTTGATTTAAGCCATCTTTCTCTCAGCAGTGCGGCTCCTGAACCATCCTCGTGCGCTTTATTACAACCCCAGTGAATCCTCGCCAAGCTGCTAATTGTCTAAAAAACATAGTTTTCACCATGAGCCCTCGGTGTAGCGTTTTGTTTTTCTGGACTAGTGGCGGCCTTCTTGAAGCTAGCTGCGTGGCATGGCCTGCCGGCCATGCCAGCAGTACCCTTCCTTTCCGTCTGGAATACAAGTATTCTGACCTACGCCTAGCCTTCTCTCCATCTTTTAGGGATGCTCAGGGCGCTACACTCAGTGTTAGCTGTAACTTCGTTTGTGTCTTGATGAATTCCACTTGCTATAGTGCAATTTCTTAGGGGATTACCATATTCTCACTAATGTTGCAGCATCTTCCAAAGCACGTTTATTTAAGTACGCTGATCATAGTAACCTCCTAAGTGTTCTTTTACAAAAAAATCTGAGCTTTGTCACCATTGTTGCAGTGATGAACACGTTGGAAATTGAAGTGCCCTTTGTTGGTAAATAGATATAGATTAATAAGTCTCATTCAAATTTCCCATGTCATGCTTTTACAAATCAGCGATGGAGATGTAAGAAAGCCTTTCCTCGAATCAGTCTTGAAGGTGTAATAGGCCAACTAGTACCGAACAAGCATGCTTTGCTGCATCAGGCCTAGATTGCTGTAAGTTAAAGGACCAAAACACCCCAGATAAAGAGGCGGCCCATTCAAGTGCAAGATTGCATCAGGCGTCTCCCTCCATTCGTCCCCATTTCGGGGCTTACCCTTAGGCCCCTCTTATTCACATTCGCCAGCAAATGGAGGCGCATATTTGAGCTTTATCCCTTGGTTCGGCTGCTTGGAAGCTCAACAGGCCCAAGGACTGTTTAACAAACGAGTAGCCTTATATCCAGATTAGGGAACTAAAGAAAGGAGTTTGTTGGTAATTTAAGTCCAATATCATAAGAGGCCTCCAAACGTGCAATGCTTGTGTATGTTAACCATTGCATTACTGCAATTAGAGGCCTATAATGACATTTTCAGCAAGAAAGCACGGATTCATCCACCAAATCGTCAATAATGCTGTTTGCACATTAATGGGGTCCTCAAATTCCTTGCTTTTACACCCACATACGAAATACCAGCACATTCTCGTATGGAGGAGCACAGCACTGAGAGTTTATTTTAAAAGTTCTAATGGTTATTAAGAGGAATTTAAAAATCACGCTCATTGATAAAGTCCTGATGAGCTGGAGGCAGGTACCTGAGGGGACACTGCATTCCTGCGAAAGTGATGATCGAATGGCGAGGTTGAGGATAAAAGATACATTATAACGAGGAAATAGGTGGAGGATGATAGAAAAAATTTAAACTCAACCAAATTCACAGAGAAAATAATAAGTAGCAGGTTTATTTAAGTGGATATTTCACTCGGCAGCAGACTGTGCACAGGATTGAGCGGTTGGTCAGGGGTACTGGTAGCCCAAAAAGCGCGACCTGGCATGCTCCGCAATGCAATTTGGCTGATCGTCGGGACACCTGCAGACGTGTGCCATCTCACGTCCTCCAGGGAGGCAGAAGTAGCGGCACCGGCCATTCTCATAGCTGCAGGTACTTGTCATTGCTGAAAAGAATTGAAGGGATAATTACCCGGAGCAGGTAAAGTTGGCATCAGCCCTCACCTAGGTGGCTATTGGGACACTTACAACGCTTGCAGGTGTTGTGAATGGCCATGGACTGGAAACCGTTGGAACAACAAACGCCCTTCACGTAAATCAACGCGGATGGATTGAGAGATCGGTAGATCTTTCTGCAACGGTAATCGCTTTAAGAGGGCGCTGGTACAAGTGTCAAGCATGCTATGATGTAAAGAAAGGACGTTAAACTTTGAAAACTTAAGAAGGAGATTCACTCTCCACCTAAGAATATGTGGAAGTTGAAAATCTGGCAGCGTTGGTACCAGTAGAATGATCGATCAAACAATAACTGAAATACTTCTCGGTTTTCCTAGTGGAACAGATTCCATTCAGCCGACTGACCGATAAAGACTGGTCCAGAGGATCGTGTCGTCATCCTGAATGAGGCCATAAGAGGGTTCTTCATTTGTGCCGAAGCTCTTAAGAAGTTGTTTTGAGTGAATAGCTCTGCCGGAGGCCTCCAGCTGGGCGCAGTGGATTTCAGTGCGTGAGTAAGGCACCAACTGGCGGCGCTGTAGCCAACAAAGACGACCTGCGGTATTTCCACTGCTCGCGACGTCATCAGTCACCGCTAGGCTCATAGTTATCGGCGCCCCGGTCACGCGAGTTATTTCACTCACTCTCTCGGGGTCAGCCATCGAGGCAACCTTAATGACACTCTCCCCCTTCTCAAGATCGCTGTTCTCCATCTGAGCCCAGTATACTAGTCTGGAATGCGAGGAACGGTATTGGGCCTCATAAATAAACTGCCATTACTTCCGATAGCATACGAATTGGTCATTTCATTCCACCTTAATTATTGCCTATCCATGGCAACGTTGAGATAAATTGGTAAAACGGACTTTTACTTGAGGCACATAACTCATGAAAATCGTTCTGCATAATAAAGCAATAAAGGTGAGTGTATTTTTAAAGCAATAACTTTGGAGCTGGGAAATGCTTAAGCGATAAAAGAAGTAGTTGAACGACCAGAGCACTGGGATGCGAGTAACAGCGAAACTTACGAGAGTCCGGGGTGAACAGCAATCCCGCCAGCAATGAAATCTCTATCAGATCTGCGATCGGCAAGTTTCTTGTAGGTGTGCACCTGGTTAGGTCGGTCGGGGTTCACCACAGCAATGCGATTATTCTCTTCATCGATGGCGAAGATGTTGCCTGAGGCTGGATCAACGGCGATCCAGGTGAACTTGGCGGAATTGTCTTGGAAGATGAGCTCTGGCGGCTGGCTAAGACGCGCTGCACTGGCATTACCAAAGCGCAGTGCGCGTCCGGCGTCGCTGGTGTAGATCAATCGGTCGGTCTTACAGTCGAGCGCTAGTGCCACGGGCTTGTGCTTGTTTGCCTCGGCTGAACATAAAAGGCTCACTTTAGAGGGTGTGCAGCGATCATAGGCCTTTAAAGTAATCTCTTGATCTCCAACAGCTCAAAAATGGCATTTCCACATTAAACGGTAATGCTAATATTCAAGCTAAAGCTATTCCTTTATCTTCATGGTGATGGCGGAAGTGGATGTGATCAGTGAATGTTGGCCTCGTTCAAAGTTACTTTAGCGACCCAAAGTACGTTGGACCATCAATAACCTTATTGTAGGTTTGAAAATGTTGCGTTTGCGCACTTCTTTAAGCTCAAGTCGAGCTCCCTTTGGCACGTTTGTATCATGTCAGGATCCATGCTGACGAAATATGCGGATTTACTTCCCTTCGCAAAGCATTCCTTGGATCATGCAAATAACCCTCCGGCTACCTGAAGAGTTTAGCAGTGGGACGTGGTTAAAACCACATGTTCTAAATACGTCAATTCAACTTTACAGTGGGAAGGAAGCATGCCATTTTGGGCGCCAAAAAGCCAACATACCAATGTGCCAGATCTGAGCTGCTGTCGTTGGTTCGCTTTGTGTCTGAACCGTGAGTATTCCGTTATCACTTGTGAGGAAGAGCTGCTTCGCTAGGGCTTTGGGAAAGAGGGTGAAAGAAATGCTGGAGTCAGAAACTGACAATCTAAACCAAAAAATGGCAACGCGCCGTATTTTGGAGCTGCAGAAATTTGAGCAGATAAGTTGACATATTTTGTAAAAAAAACCGGGATTTAATGCAACAAATTTGAAATTCACATAAGTTCGCACATTACCTAGCACGCAGCAAAAGTGTGAGACAATTTAATTTAAGGCATGAAAACTCAATCCAAGCCTATTACCCAAGGCAACAGATAAGTACGTTGTAGTAAGATAGAAAAGTACTCTTTTGTTGTGGTTCAACGATAACATTGATTGTGTCTGAAACCCGAGAGGCCTGGCAGACGTAGAGGCCGGAGTCCTTGGGACTCGGCTCATCGATGGTGAGCCAGAGCTCCCGACCTTCATGCGTAGTCTGTTCACTGGTGCGACCGACGTCGCCGGGCGTGAGCCAACGTGCTTGCACGCTGCGTACGTCACCCGAGAGCACGCAGCGGAGAAGGAGAGTTCCTGAGCCCTCGCGCACGCGAAGAGTTTCACCACTCTTCACAATTTTCAATGTGAAGAGACCTGCTAAGCAAGAATCTTGTTAGAGTAAAGGGAAAGAGGCAAGCACAAGTGCGTTTAAATCTACACAACCCACCTTGACTGGTGATTGGACGACATATGCGTATACCATCGCCGGTGAAGCCTGGTGGGCAGACACACTGGTTGGACTCAGGCACGCACTGTGCCTCAGCTTGGCACTGGCTGCAGTCGAAATCGCAATAGGTGTAGCCATTGCCAATGAAACCGGATCGGCACTTGCAACGCCCATCGTATTCATCGCAAGTGGCGAAGCGATGGCACGGCGCACGACACTGCGCCGCCTCAGTACGGTTGGCCACCGCTCCGGAAATGCAGGCGATAGCGCCATCGCCCAGGTAGCCCGCATCACATATGCACCGGTAGTGTTGAATCTGTCTGTCATAGGTGCACTGCGCATTGGCTGCACACTCGCCGCTTCCACGGCACTCCTCGCAGTAGTTGTCGCGGTTCATCTTGAAGCCCGGCAAACAGCGACACTTCCCGTTTGAGCAGCCCGCCATGGAGGATGATACGCCCCTGCAGTCGCACACGTTTGCTACAATGAATGGACGCCTTAATAATTCACCCCTACGAAGTTTTTTTTGGTTTTTAGCACTCTCTATTTTCCCATCTACTCCTCAACATTCTCAATTTTACCCGATTTCCTGCTCAGGCAACGAGACGACTTGAGTACAGGAGAACGGTGACAGCGTTGTCTACTAAAGACAAAACCTTGGTAAACCTGAATGCTGACCAGATTTGTCCGTCATTGAAAAGGGTACTTATTCGTGGTGCTCTATGTAACCACCCTTTTACCAAAGTGAATAAATAAAGTGAGAAATTTGAGAACTGGCATCGTTTTCCTTTCGAAAAGGAAATGCTACAACTCCATTAGCATGGGTAAAAGCCATAGGATGATGTCGAATCAGAAGGTGTGATAGCTTTTGAGAATTTAAACATTAACAGTCGAGGTACAATCAAAGTAAGAATTGGCACGGTACGCACCGGGATCCTTAGGCCAGCAGTCAATGAAGCCGTCCCCTTCAAATCCGTGGTTGCAATGACATTGTCCCTCCGAGCAGGTTGCGTTCGGGTGGCACGCAAGGTTATCACAGGTATTGGGACTCGAAGGACCTTGCGAAATGAAGTTTCATTTGATACTACACATTTTTCTTTGAAAACCAATTTGGATTAGCGTGCCCGCAAACTTGAAGGATGTCTCATAGCCTATTAAACGGCTCCAAAGACAACATTGTTTCTTTTCCTTTACTATGTTGACTGGATGTGAGGATGTTTTATGATTAAATGTGGGAAACATTTTGTGTGTGGGTTGTCTATTGAATTCTTTATTCTTGAGCCATCGCAGAAGACACTTTGTCGCCGTTCAAAGAAAAACAAACTTGAAATGCAGACTCGATTGAAGGATTGTTTTGGTGGAATTGATAGAAAAAAATACGAATGAAATCAATCGTTATGCCGTAAAGTTTAGTTAATTTGGAGACATTAGTTTAGTCGTTAAGCCACTTACCCCAGACAGGGTAGCAGACCTGATTTGCATCACCCACGTAACCCTGGGGACAAACACACCTTCCCCCTCTGCAGTAGGCGTTGGCGCCACAACGAACACCTACACATGAGGCTGAAAAGATACAAGAAATTGAACACTCACAGTAATTCCCTTTTCTGATCGTTTTAAGTTGTTGAATGGCAACAAGATGAAGGCACTGGTCAGTTTGTTGGTGCATGCGGATACCCTGCCATCAAGTTGCACTAGGCATTAAGGTCATTCAGCAGCATTACTTTCGACGCAACTCACGATCATAAATTGGTTTGCATGCCACGTTGGGGTCACCTTCAAATCCTTCAAAGCACACGCAACCACCATTCTGGCAGTATGCGTTGGAGCCGCATTCAATACCGTGGCAGAAATCTGTAGAAAAGCACAATTAACCTCAATCTTTCTTAAGGTGGCACCGACGGTTTGCCAAACTGTCATCTGTCCTGTTAATTCATTCGAACATTTAGTGGAACAGATGCAGTGGTTTTTAGATAGATTTGCTTTCGGTTAATGCTGGTTAGATAGCACTAAAGTTCGGCAAGTAGCAGAAATTAACGGAACTGGATTATACACAAGCCGTGACCTTACTGGAGGGGGGCCGTTTGCGGGTGCATATGTCGTAGGGGTCACCGGTGTAGTCCGGCGCGCACACACACACCCCGTCGCGGCACTCCGCGTTGGCGCCGCAGTATCGGCCGTTGCAAGAGGCTGACACGCGAATGATAGGAGCATATAAAAGTTGCAATTCATAGAAGGGAGTGTTCAATTAAGAACTCAGAAAAGTGAACGGGTACCGGAGTTGGTATGAATTTTTCTGCATGCCTTTAGAACTGTTGAGCAAATATCAATTTTAAGATTAATGAAAAATAGCCAAGTTCAGGGAGTTTACAGCGTAAAACACATTCCTTACTCCTGCATGATATGATCTCGAAGGTAAAACTCAGCAGTCAGTCTAGGTACGGGTTCATGGCCTATGAGGTTGTAATCCTTTTAATAAATCAAACATTTTGCTCATTTTGATGAAACAATTTAAAGGGACGCTGTAGCCTATCCGTCACTATGGCCTCCGACACGCTGCCAAAAAGAGGCCGCAGGATAAATGCGCCGGCCTCCAACTTAACCTTCCCTGTTTATCTGAGGGGTTCACTACCCCCTTCAATGTGCTATGCAGATTTGCCTTCAAAAAACTAGGCAACACGAAGGTCAAATGCAAGCATAACGCACATGGATCGATCTCTATGGGGGTGCATTCAGAGAAACCATCGCCCTCGAAGCCCGGTTTACACTGGCAGAGACCAGCCTCGCATTCTGCATTCTCCGCGCATTTGACTCGCTTGCAGAGGTCTACAAGGCAAAAACCCTACGCCTATTGTGGTCACTAAATCAAGGACTAACATCCAGACAAGGCGAGATCGCCTTCCCTCACCCTCCTCAACCTTTTCGCACACCGTTACGCCGTCGCCAGCATAGCCGTATTCGCAGTAGCACGTGCCACTGTGACAGCGAGCCTTCTCATGGCAGTACGTGTTGCCGCAGCGCTCTGGTCTGGGAGCTAGTGGCGAAGACAAACGCTTACAACCGGACGTGATAGTATTTTAAGAAGAAACGTTATCCATCCACTATTTATGCATAAATACACTACTCGTATTCAACTGAAGGTTGCACTCAAATTAGCAAGATGTTTAATTGAAAATTTGGGCCGTTCAGAGAAGCTATAAATAAGTCTAGTAAAAATAGTCAATCCTTGCGTATATAATTAGGGAAACGTTGAATATTTACGAATTTCGGTGCAGCCGTAGTTGGGATCGCCTTCAAAGCCATATTTGCAAATGCAGCGCTCCTGGTCACATACTGCGTTTTTACCGCAAAGTCTACCATTGCAGTAGGATGAATCTGGAAGATGCAGTAATACATATATGCACTCATCACAGCAGGCTTTTTTGAAAGAAAATATCCTACCAACTGCGGGATCGCACCGCCTGTCGGGGTCACCCGTATAACCCGGCCAGCACACACAGCGTCCGTCTACGCAGTGAGCATTGCTTCCGCATTGGACGTTAGTGCATGAACCTTCAAAAGAAGGAAAGAATACCATGCGAGTTGCCTAGGAGCGAATTTGAAACAAAACGCAATGGAGTGGAACCTGTCCATTTACTTCATAGTATCGCCAAATGTGTGCCTGTGGGCTGCGTATGGATTAAAACCACAAGCTTCAAGCAAGCTTTTACTCCAAAGGAATTACATTGAATGGATTTGTTAATCAAAAGTGTGGGATTTTGTTCATACCTTGGTAACGACATTCGACAAAGCCATCTCCAGCGTAGCCAGGATTGCAACGACAATAACCGTTCTCACAATGAGCATTCGAGGCGCATCGTACACCATCGCAGGGATCTGAGACAAGGAACAAGTACAACTTATTTCTCTTCCAGCAAGCAAGACAACCTTTCAGGGAAGTTCAGACACTGCTTGAAAGTGTCGATTGGGTTTCGAGACGTGGATGCAATTGTCAATTGATCAATTAGTGATAAGAGCACCCTCCTGTATTGGTACTGCCAACCGAATAATTGTGAGCCCATTGTAAAAGAAATTGAGCCCTGACTATACAAAGGATTCGTCAACAGTATCACTTCCCATCCCCTATCTACGAAATGGAATGAATCAACTTATCAAAGTCGGTTTAGTTAGGTGAATAATCCCAACAACAATTCGTGGCCCCCGGGAAATTGACACCCCTTTTTGTAGCCGCGTTGCATAGCGCATTACAGACGAATTGGATCCAGACGCACCACTAATTGGAACGCATCCCACGTAGGCGTTGCCCTTGTATCCCGTTTCACACTGACACACGTCGTCACGGCAGTAGGCGTTTGGGCCACAGCGGTGACCCCTACAAGTGCCTAAAAGATGTGCCCGTAGCCACTTAGCGCCACACATTTACTCAAACACTTTGGGATTCTGCCACAAATGGGACTTTTAAGGCTAACCATATACTCTAACAACAAATTGGGGGAATAAGCTAAAGTACTACCACTTTTAAGAAATAGGCAGTTTTGTTGATGTCTAGCGCGAATAGTACGTAATAATGAAGTTTATATGAAGCGGTCCCCCTATTCTCTCTACAGAATATCGAGAGAGATGCATGGAAAAAGGAGTGAAGCATAACCTCTTGCCCAGCATTCTTGCCGTGGATCTCCTTCGTATCCCGGAAAACATTCACAGCGCCCATCGATGCATTGGGCATTTTGACCACACGTCACTCCTCGGCAGCGGTCTAAAGGGGAGGTTAAATTGGAAGTGCGCACTTCGAACAACACGCTTAGCAATGGCCATGACATGCTGCAATTTCCCATCCATTCCACACCCTCACCTTCACCTACGCGAAGAGCATGCTCAGAAAAGCGGGAAGCAGAGAGAAGTGTTCGTGACCTTACGGCATCGATGCATTCCCATTTAGGTTACTTTGAGCTGGTTAAAAGTGAATTTGGGTCTCGTAAAATCCCCAATCAAATGCAAGCGAGAGTGGGTGACGAATCGTCATTGGAGGACTTGCATATTTTCATACGTTCGGCGATCGCATGCACCAACTTAGGAGAACTTCTACGAAAACTATGCCGAGTTGGCGAACCGACGCTCGGTGTAAGTACTTTCGGCGCATGCAGCTTACCCGAAAATGTGATATTAAACTGGCACTTAATGTGTGGGTTTCCTCGAGACCCTTCTGGACAGTGGCAAGTGCCGAGATCGCAGAAAGCGCCTTCCCTGCAAGCGACTTTATGGCATGGATCACGAAGCGTTCTTACAATTGGTTCTGGATAGGCAGAGACCTGTGAGAGCTAGCCGTTCAGTGCTTGCACTCAATAATGCGGCCCAACTTACTTGGATATTGTATCTCCACGCAGCCCTCGTAGGGGTTTCCTGTGAAACCCTGTCGACACTTACAATTACCATTTAGGCATACAGCATTTACATCACAACCCAGTGCCTCGCATAAGTCCGCACCAACCTCTGGAAGCATGGGACAGGAAACGACACATTTCGAGCACAATAATATGCACTTATTTTTCATACCATTGTGCAGAATTTCATACTTAAAGGTGCTTTCTTTAAAACTGTTATGCATGCGCATTTTGGAGTTCGTTTTGCGCTAATACGGACATAAGAATGAGCTTGTTGTGAGTTTCCCGTGCAGCTACAATGTGGCTTAAGGGATGGTCCTCTTTATTGGCCCACCGAGCCGAGGAGAGTAAAGTGTTTTCAGAGTTGAAAATTAACATGGCTAGATTTGATCTCACAGAGTAGCCTGAATGCAAGTACAATTTACGCCATAGGGTTGTTGTTGTCTTAAAGGCGTTTGACATGCTTCGGTGTGCATTCTCAGCCGACTTACCGGGCCTGCATTCGGTGTATGCGTCTCCCACATAGCCGGGCTCACATTCGCACCTGCCCTCAACACATCTGGCGTAGTATCCGCAACGGACACCACGACAGGCAGCTGGACGTTCAGTAGCACAGGCCCAATAATACAAGGAAAAGGGCGGACCATCAATAAAGGACGCGCGCAGTCAGTGAATTAACGCAGTCAAGCAGCTGACAAATGAATTGCATGCACTGCTTTGACGAAATTACCTCTCTGTTGTTAGCCAATTGCTCATGTATGCATGCATATATCCACAAATGTGCCCATGCTCCAGCCAAAAAATGGTTTCCCGATTACAGGAATGCAAAATGTATCCAACGAACTCGTTCAGAGGATTTAGATGCATTACTGGTGCCTTTGTCTTCCGCTGGTCTAACGCTTGTGATGTTGACTATAAAACATAGTGGCGAATGTGCAATCAAGGAATTTAATTGCTTTGCCGTTTAGATTCGGATGCTTGATGTTGTTTGATCAAAGAAACGATTCTTGTAGGAGAAAATAAAGACACCACTTGCTTTACTGAGCTCTTTTAATGATAGGCCGAGTTTGTGCTAGGGATTCCTCTGTTTTGTGCACCCACCACAACGATTGCTGCAGCTCAGCCATAAAGTTACCACTTTAACCGGGGATGCAGCTGTCGTACAGACCCTCACGAGTGTAAGCGCATCACACCTCCTGACATGCTTCCCCAGCTGAGTCGTGAACTTTCTCAACTGCTCACTACCAAGACTTGATGACACAATATCAATTAAAATACAACCCCTTAGCATAAATAGATCTACCAGCTTAAAATTGGAGGGACAGAATCAAATTGCCGTCCCAGAGTAACAGAGGAAATAGGTAAGCCGATGCATATGCCTCAACAAAGACAGCACATTTCAGCAAGCTCTGTCAAGCAGAAAGCCAACCAAAATGGCGTATCAGGTAAGCGCGGTAAGCAGACGTGGTTCGTGGTCAAACCTACCGGAGGGTCGGCATTCCTGGTAAGGATCGCCACTATGATCAGCCTCACAAACACAATAGCCATCTTGACAGCGCGCATTAACGCCGCATCGCACACCAGCACACTTATCTAAAAACGTCCCGACCGTTTAATTGTAATACAAGTTTTACACCCTTTAAAGAACACCCGCCTTGTTGACGTCAAGTTGCGGTTTCTGCTTAGAATCTGACGCTCTGCCAATCGTTTGCCTTGCCCCCACTTCACAGTTACTGTGATGGGTTCAGTTAACTTTAATTCTGCAAGCTGTGCCTTCCAAAGGTCATTTCCTTTGAAGCGAGTTGACGCAGACCTACTTTTTTCCTTTTAACTAATGCTCGCTTTGCTCTCCAGTGATAGGAGCTTTGTGAGCTACACAAAGGAAGTGAAGAGCAGGCACCCCAATAGCTGTAATTAAAATGAAAAGGGGACGAACACTACAACCATCTCTTTGGACATAAGGGAATGGTGTAGGGCTTAAATGAAACTGATTAAGCTAGGTCCTTCTTTACTTGCATTCGTATGTTTTCAATATACACAGGTAGTAGAGGTGCGTTACCACCACGCATTGGACGTTAATGCAACTTCTTAGGCGATCAGTGAGTGAACTTACTCGTTTGCTCTGCCCTGCACTCGTAATTGGGATCACCGCTGAATCCGGACTGGCACACACACCGACCCTCCACGCACCGGGCGTTGTAGCCGCAGCGAACGCCTTCACACGGATCTAGGAAAGACGCGTTTGGGACATATACAGATGCTTGATCACTTGCAGGGTTATTTAGCTTCCCAGGTTTCCGAAGTTTAACCCATTTGAAGATAGATGGCTGAGCAATAACATGCCAAAAACTCTGCATTGTTTTGAGTCTCCATGCCAAACGACTGACGAGCCATGACAGCGGTGAGTGTAGGAGGAAAGCGGCTAGTATTTTGCCTACATTACCTGCATTTTCGTCCTCATGCAGAGCCATTGCTAAAAATTTAGTTCTGAGTCCAGCCTAGAACATTGATGAGGGAGAAAGGAAATTGCATGAACCTCGAGATGCACACACGACATGCACTTTTCTCCCTTTGTGGGTGGAGGAAAGGAGGAGAGGTGGAGCATGCCTCTCAACACGATACCTTTGCACAGTTGCTCGCATTCCGTCTCAGTGAGAAAGTTGTTTTGAGTGCCTCGACAGCCACCGTAGGTGTATCGAACACACCTCTTCATTGGGGGAAAGTAACCGTATCGTGTGGTCCGGTTGTGGCAGGGTCCCGTGCGAATAGGCAGGAAACAGATTTCCGAGCGCTTAAGCGCTATTTTTGAAACGAATTGCACAAAGTTAATGGTGTGTACTGTACATTCGTAGGGGTGGGTTGAAGAGCTCATGGGACTATCATCATCTCCATCCAGCTTTTCTTTACAATGTAGCGCTGCGGCGGTTAACCTTCCTAGCCTTGCATATACAACAATTTATCAAACATAGACCTATCACTAATTGCCATAAAGCAGCAAAGATTGGGCTACAGTGACTATTTTCCGCCCTTCAAACTACCCTTGAGGATAAAGCGTGTTGACCAGTAAATTAGCTAAATAATTATTAAAGCGCGCCCACCTTGAGATACTCCTCTACCCACTTTGAGGCGAAACCGCTTGCATCCAGCTCGTGGGTTTCCCTCGTGTCCGGGCAAACAGACACAACTGGTATCCACACACACGGCGTTCTTGCCACAGTGTGTATTCGCACATGAAACTGAAAATTCATCCTTATTTCTATTTTACTATAACGCCCGCCTATGCATGCTATCATGGCGTCGGTTCCCTCCATGCAAGCGGTGTGGCATGACTTTGCGAATGAAGCGAAATGAAGCACACGGGGCGATAGGCATGTAGTCTTCCAATGCAATTAACATCTCAATGACGATGATTAGCTTCGCCTTATGCACATCAGGTAAATATGAGTTTGAAAGGACTCGAAGCATGAAATCACTACAAAGTGATGCGAGAAGTGTCTCGATGTCATGCAATGTGAAGTTGACGACTGGGTATACCGTTGCAGACAGTCTCACAGTCCAGTCTTGTCTCAAAGTTGTTCTCGTTTCCCCCACAGCCACTGTAGTTGTACTCCTCACAGCGCTGAGTGGGAGGATAGAAGCCAAATCGAGCATGGGTATCCCCACACGTCCCAGTTATCAGAGGCAAGAAACACTTATCAGGCACCTGATGAGAGAACGGAACTGTGGGAAATAACGTTCGTAAGACATCCATTTCTCGATAGCATTTGTACGACTTGACGGCAGTTTCCTTTATTCATGGCCCTTCACGGAATCCAAGGAAACTGCCCCTTGTCAATTGTTAAAATTGTAACAATTAGGAAAAAAATAGAAAAACTTCTACACTCTTGTCAAAGATGTCATATTTATGATTATGATAGAAAAAACATCTTGACAAAATGAAAACCATTGCTCGATCTTGTGGGATGAAATGCGATCTAGAATGGTTTGAATGGCTGCAGCACGACGTGGAAATACAGATTCTTAAACTGGTCGACAGATTCATAACTTGAATTAGCATTCATGTTGCAGCCAAACTACCGCAGCACCAATTGCTTTGGGAGTGAGTGAAAAAACAGTGCGTTGGATTAAGGAGAGATGCTACCACTTACCGTGGCCGCACTTTCGGTTGTTAAAACTTTGGAGATAGATCGAAAAATGAGGCCAAATGCACTCATTAAATGTGCAAGGACCGGCCTACTAAGATCTTGGGTTTTTTATTTAGAGCATCAACGAGGAACTGCAACTTACGCCCAACTTGTGCTGCACCGCATTCCCTTTCGCACTCCTCAAGGGTGTCAAAGCGATTGTCGTTGCCCAGGCAGCCGGTGTACAAAAATCTCTCACACCGACCTGTTCGTGAGTCGTAGCCATATTTTTCCATTCGATCAAAGCATTGTCCGTAATCAATCGGGAAGCGGCACCTGGGGTTTGATGGTGGCTTTTCTGGAAAAGGGCATGAGAGCGTCTTGAGTAGAAACGGCAAAAGATTACCAGCATAGCATCCGTAAGGCCTAAGACGTTTTATCATGGATTATAAATGATAGGGGATTGCTTACCACTTCCGACGGGCCGGCAAGCGTGGAAGGGATCGCCGTAGTAGCCTTCCATGCACTTACATTGACCCTGCAGGCACTGGGCGTTCTCCCCACATCGCACACCCTCGCAGAGGTCGCCTGGGGATGAAGGACTAGTTGTCGATGTCAATGCCCAAACTTGGTCTTAAACTTAGAGCTCAAAATTTTTCTTACTTAAAAACAAAGTCGTAAATAAAGACAACAAATCTACTTACCGAGTGCACACAAAATGAAAAATAACACTGAACACAAAAACTCGGGGCAATGCTTAGAGATCCGAGCTGCGACAATGTTTTTGCTAAGGCTATGTCTGTGGAAAGATCGAATGCAGTCTTCATTGCTCCAACCTGAGCTGGGGTGTGAGGTGCTATGCAGTTTCAAAGATGAACGCAAAAATTTTGGCTGTGAACCCACGAATGCTGTTCGAACTTACGATGGTGTCCAGTTCAGGTGCGATCGAATGGTTATTCGCGATGCTCATGACTATTTATCCTGCTCACTTTTTCTAACCACTTGAAAGAGATTTACATTAACATCGAAAAAAACCATAATTTGATACAATTTGGCAGGTACAAAAAGCAGTACACGTGAAATTGGTTTGAAATCTCTGTGCAATGAAGGGTGGCATACCCGAGGGAGCTGGTCGACAGTAGGTTTTGCCATCGCCTTCGTAGCCCGGATTGCAGTAGCAATAGCCATTTACACAGTAAGCGTTGTGGCCACATCGAACGTTTGTACAAGGGTCTTTAATGGTTCAAGAAAATGAGCGCAAATCAGCGGTAGATTTACCTTTCGGTCAGAGTGATCAGACCAATTCAATCATGATGTAGTGAGGCAAACCTTGTTGACCGAATGATTCACAACGCTGCTGACATTTCTCCAGACTATCGAAATTGTTTGCGTTGCCCTGGCATCCACCGTAGTAGAAGGCCTCGCAGCGACCGATGGAGCGGTTGTAGGTGTAGCGCAGTATGACTTCATTGCAAGGACCCACTTCTGTGGGCAGATTGCATGCATCTTCGCTTTGACCTGAGATATGATCGACAGCTATGAGACAACCTCTGTTCCTTGTTGAGAGAATCATTCATGTCTAATTCATTGCAAACGGTACTCATGGCTGCAAATTTGTGCGATCCCTAACCCGAGATTACGACACAAGATGATTTATTCACGTAAAATACTAATATTTATACGTGCGTCCCATTTCATTTAATCTCTATTCAGGTATGTTTGCTGCCTGAGTACCACAGCTGTGACTATGAGGAAGAAATGGAGTGGAGATGCTTCGTGAAATAAACAAGAATGAAACCACTTAGCCCCAACCTCCCGTCCACTGGCATTCGCGGTAGGGATCGCCGCTATAGCCCTCATCGCACTCGCATCGACCACCGCTGCAATGCGCGTAGTAGCCGCATCGAATGCCTCGACAAGGATCCTCGTCTAGGCGGAAAACAACGCCTTTATTGTGAAAAAAGATTTAGAACGCTGCCGCCGATGCGTATCTTTTATCTCATCATTACCACATGCATTGGTTTTTTAAAAACATAAACAGATTTTCGAAAGATCCAGCATTGAATATGAATTCCTTTAGAACTGGAAGCTTCCGCATTTGGGAACGACTAACGAAGATAAGCCTTATTAACCCCCACTACAACTACGGCTAGGATACTAAAGCAACGAACATGGACGTTGCCAACCTACATGATGGATGGCACTCGATTTGTGGATCGCCCTCGTAGCCCTGTTGGCAGAAACATTGCCCGTTTGAGCAGTAGGCGTTAGCACCGCATCGTACACCTTGGCAGGGGTCTAGGATATGGTAAAATTGACGCATCAACAGATGTGCCAGTGCATCCACCGAGCTAGGCTTACTGGGCTGGGAAATCAGAGCAGCTAAGTAGTTGAGTGAATAAGGCAATAAAAAGGCGAAACCGGTGCTAACCTCCTGTCCACTGGCATTCGCGGTAGGGGTCCCCACTGTAGCCCTTCTCGCATTCACACCGGCCCTCCCTGCAACGCGCATTGTAACCGCAGCGGACGTCTCGGCATAAACCACCATCTGTCAATGGATGCATAAGAATAAGCCTTCCTCCCAAAACAGTACTTCAAATCTGCTCAACGTGGCGTAGTAAGTATATCAGCGAATGACAATACTATTTCCTCGCTAAATGCGATTTGTTCAGCTTTTAAAATAGGCAATTTAATCTTCCTTAAAACCTGCTTATGAATAACAGTAAGGATCAAATGTCCCGGTGCTAGGCGACATTCAATTTGCTGAGATTTTTTTTTTGAAATTAACCTCACAAAATTCGCTCAAGGTACAAAGCTCGTAAGTTATGCTATGAAACGGTGTACCCCTGCTTAAGTGCCACCCAATCATAGTACATAATGTATTTTACTTTGCAAAATGTAGGAATGAAAATTTTTCATTTGAACAAGTTAAACGCAAAAGAGTCACGATTAAGTTAGGCGTTGCATATTTTATTCTTTTTTAGCATTTGTTACCCGAACACTAAAGGCAGGCTGCAAGAGACTGCATTTAGCGACCTCCTAGTTTCCATCTTTGAGACAGAATTTAACCATGTACTTCACCTGAATAAGATGGTCGGCATTCGGTGTTGGCATCACCCTCGTAGCCTGCGTTGCAGTAACAATACCCTCCTGCACAATAGGCGTTGAGGCCACAACGCACATTCACACATGGATCTTCAAGAGACAGAAAAATAGTTCACTGAGGAGGCGGTGGTTGTCACCTCAATCGCGTGTCAGCCCGATTCTGAAATGCAGCCTGTGTAAAGTTTTACATTGCCACAGTCGTCATTACAGAAGGCCTCACAGCGACCGTTGCAGTGGTTGTAGCTGCTGTCTTGAGGACCTCCAGCACCATGTTCTACTCCCATGGACAGACTACAAACACCCTCTTTCTGACTCGTGGTCTCAATCCACAACCATCACACCAACTTAGCCAACTGTCGTCGATAAGCGTACATCAGGTACAGAAGGTAGTGGATGGTGCTTTGACTTTGACGGATGTGGGTGCGTGCAAGGATGACCTTTGTAAACTGAGCAAAAGCGCACCTGAGGCAGCAGGTTTACATTCGGTGTTGGCATCACCCTCGTAGCCTGCGTTGCAGTAGCAATACCCGTTTGTACAATAGGCGTTGAGACCACACCGCACATTCGCACAGGGACCTTTGGAGAAAATAATAATGCTGCATAGGAAAGAGGTCTTGCAGTGCAACTTATTTGAGGCTAATT